>JAJEJO010000535.1:795376-865042 GCA_020662805.1 Glaucomys volans | reverse complement strand
AAAAAAAAAAAAAAAAAAAAAAAAAAAGCAGCTTATCAAGGCTCTAGTGAGGATCAACTTTCACAAAAGAATACATACATCTAAAAGACTCAATTTATTTGAAATTTCTTAGTTATTCACCTGCTTTTCTCCATGAGTGCATAACAGGATGGGTGCTGGATCCCAAAGGAAGCAGGTAGTCCAGCCTCCTGAAAAGAAATCAGGTATTCTCACAGAGATGTATGCTGGTCACACTGCAGGGCCTTCCAGCCATCCACAGCCCAGCTCAAGGCCAGGAGAAGGGGGCACAAGCAGGAGTGTTTTAAATTACTGCATATCCATCTCACTCTCCTCTCTCCTTTTTATTCTTCCTATCACTCCCCTTTCTCTTTTCAACAACCTTTTTTCCCATCTTTATCTCACTCCTGTTTTACCCTGCTCTTCCCATCTCCTTTTCTTTTCTCACTTATTCTCCACCACTCCCTGCTCCAATCTCTTTTTCTCTACTCTAACTTATTTCACTTATATATTGCATCCTTCCACAACACACCTTGACATACTCACAAGAACACACAAAAGATTGGAACGCTTCAGCAAAATTCCTGCAGCGATAAACTTAGCTGAGAAGAGCAGGACTAGCAAATACGAGGCCTTTCATAGTTCTACCTCTAATCATCCATCTTGTCAACTATAGTTTTTCTCTTTTTTTTAAACAAATTATTCTCAGCCACTTTCTCCTTGTTCTCCTGCCAGCATCCTTCCCCCTTCACTTTGCTCTTCTCTTCATTTTTATTCCTCAAGTTCAAGAATGTGCTTTCATAATTAACCAAGGGCTCTGAACTTTTCCCTTCAAATAAATACACCTAAAATCTCACCACATTTTATCTGGAGAACATTTCCCTTTCTCACATCTTTTGCCCTCTCCTTAGCAAGCCTAAAACAGAAAATTGAGAGGATGTGTTTTAAATAAACACTCTCCTAGGTTGGAAATAATTACAGATGTACCTTATGGTTGTGGAAGCTATTCTTTGAAAATATTTTCCTAGTATTTGATACTAATATGGTACTCATGTACCCAGAAATATTTTATTTAAATTAAGTTAAAAATTATCCTTTCAAAATAACTTGGCCAAGACTACATTTTAGAAATCACCTCAGAATTCAGTAATTTTTCTTTCTATGCATTTAGTCTGCACTAAACTCACTAAACTTATTACCAGTGCACTTTTTCTATACAATGCATAATATTTTCCATTTCTTGCTTTCTCATAAATAGCATACAAAGTAACAAGTGGGAAGTTCTTCAGTGGTCTACATTAAGTTAATTTTTTAAGGGCAGGCTCATTTTTAAAAATGTCTTCCTGCTTTCATTATTGTCAGGCCATGGCTCATCATCGTTTTCTAAAGCAAACTACTCCTCCAAAAAGGTCATGAATGTGTGTTTCACGAAAAAGTACATGTACACCAGCCAGTCTTACTCAAGAGCTAGGATCAGACATGCAAGTCAGCTGCAAAAATCTAATGCGCTGACTCTTTCTATCTCTCCTGCCCCTTTTTGGATGGATACAGTAAGAAGGGAAAAATCTGACAAATGAATGCCAAATAAGCCACAGTCCTTGTGAGGCATCCCCAGCAGGTGCGTGCAAAGCCAGTCTCACTCAGCACCCGTGCCCCCAGCGGAGCCCCCAGTTTCTCTGCACTGCTGTGTCACATTATTTCCGCTTTTCTAACTTTTCCACTTCTGAGCACCATCAATTATGCACTAGAATAACAGAGGCCTGGCCAGGCAGTGTAACATAAAGGCCGATTATGAAGATAAATAATTTAAACACCTGCGTGCCATGTTCCTTTTACCAGTGATAGGAGGCCAAGGAAATGTGATGCACATTAAAGGTCCAAATGTACCCGAATGAGCAGTCTGGAGAGAGCAGAGAGTACATTTACCTGTGAACTTCCTGTTCACTGCCTACGCTATAGAAAGAGGCAAAATAAAGGAACTCACAGTTGCAAAAACTGGGTAAGAAACAAAAATGTTAAAGATCCAAACATTCATTCAGTCATCTATCCTTGATGTTTGGCCATAGATTCAGTCCAAGAAGTACAGAGAACATTTTTACAGTGGCTGAAATATTATAACTTCTATTAAAAAGTGAACAATTCATATACAAAGATTAAAAACAAATGTTTCCATATAACATTATTTAAATTGTAAAAATATGCAAACTTAGTGAGCTCTTTACCATAAAGTATATAGATTTGTTTAATGCTAAAGTATAACTAGGAGCTGGCAGGGAATTACAGATGTAGAGGTCACTGGTCTGACCCCTTTTAAAAACCAACACCTCACCATCTCTCAACTGTAATTCAGAAACTCTTTAGGTCGCTTTATATATATATTATATATATATTAGAATACTAATAAGTATCTTAATTTCTAATTGTAATTTGAAAATTCACAATGAAAAAGCAACTTTCATGTGTTCAAAAACTACAAAGAAAACAAGTATCCTCCCTACAATGCCCTGAGAAATTTTAAAATGAGACACAACGATGTACTGGAGAATGTTCTTTATCTACACAGGCAAAATTAATTTTAAACTGGGTCTTCAGCAACATACACCCAAGCTGAAAAAATAAAAAGAGGTATTTCAAATTTTTAAAATGCAGAAAACTGCTTCAAATCTATTGATCTCCTTTAAGGAGATCATTCCCAAGGCATAGTGTAATATGTCTAATGCTTTAAAATGGTAGAATAATCTCAATAGTATATACAAGAGTGAAGGGGGCAAGAATTAAAACTGGATACCAGTAGGGATGTTGATAATCAAACACTGACCTTATATGAAATTCAGAAGAACAGCACTTAACTCATGTCAAATGATACTCAACTTTGCTTTTGGAATGAGGCTTCCATTATCTAGAAATATTCCAAAATTAATCCTTAGTCTACAAGAGAGCTAATATTACATTTCTAAATGCAAATTGACGAAAACTCTAGGGGGAAAAAACCATTTTGAACTGTGGTTTCCAGAAGGCTTCAGGTTTAGTCATGTCAAATTAAAGGGGAGCAAAGCTTCTTAAAATAACATTCTTCTTAAATTGTATCCATATGATTTAGCAAATTGATATAGCCAAAGTCAATAAATCATGAGGCAAGGTTTTTATTTTAATGTATGACTGCTTTTATTTTATTTTTTTGCTTTGAGCCAGCTCTTTATAATTTTTAGCCCAAAGTTAGATGTGCATTCTTGTCTAGGCAGAATAAGCTACTTCTAATGTAATGGGTTCCTGCTTTTCAATGTCAACCCACCACCAGTAAAAGAAATCACCCCCACCCCCAACAGTTCAGCAGGGCAGAGCTGGCTGCCTCTGTGGTTGGACCAACATGCAACCCATTAACTGCCTTTCAGTCGGCAGTATTTGAATTTGTAGATTTTTCACCACTTTTCAGTGTGTAAGTGCTTCTTTTTTCTTAACCCCAGGGATTTCGTTTTGTGCTGACACATACCCAAGAAGCAATCTCCATGAAACTATCCTTTTAAGGCAAGCATTTTGTGCACTCCTTAATGATGGGTGTTTAAGAGAAATGGTAATTATGATAGATTTTGAGCCTTAGGTAACAGACAGCCTCACAGTGAGAGGGTTCACTACATTTAAGACCAAACTCCTCATTAAGGCATGGAGATGTATCAATTCAGCTCTATGCAGACACACTGACAGTGAAGTCCAGGTTAGTAACAGCATTCATCCTTAGGATGGATGGTCTCAGGAGTGAGCCAACACTCAGCAAGGTCATTCTAATTCATCGAGATTGTGAGCAAATGAAACTTCTTCAGGACAATTAAACCTAAGGGACATTGCTTGGAAATATTATTAAAAGCATCAATGCTTAAAATACCTTCTCTTCATTCTTACCTTTATACAACATAAAATTTGGGCTTACAATGAGTCACTTAAGTAATCAGATATTCTGTATATTGTAACTGATGCTAGATCATGTCTTCAGAAAAAAGCAACCTAAAGTTCTTAAACATGCAAGCAATAAAGTTACCTTGAAAATATGTATTTTATGTGTATATGAGTGAGCATGTATGTACATGTGTGTTTAGCAAACATATTTATGACTTATAAAACTCCCTCATAATATTTCAGATAAATGCTACTGTTATATCATTAAAAATATAAGTAAATCCTTGCACCAAGATGCCATGACCTCGATCCCCAGCACATGCATGCAAGTTTCTTGCCCAGCTTGCCTGCAAAGATGGCAAACAGAACTTAATATTTTATGGAGCCCAAAGCACAAGCAATGTTCAAATTCAATACAAGGAAAGGCTTTATCTCCACCTTCAAATCTCCACCTTTGTAGATTAATAATCCAAAATGGTGAGAAATCAGAAAGCCACACCGAATTTTAACCAAATGACATGTCAGTTTCTTCTGGATACCCTTTAAGTTATAAATGAATGGAAATTCTGAAATAAAGGAAATTCTGAAATAAAGGATTAATTTATCTGTTTACTTTAAGATACTTGTTTTCAGAAGAGTTTCATATCCTGTTATGTTCTTTATTACAGCTAAAGTAACTTGGAATATGTGATCTAATTTTTTCTCAAGATCAGATCATGTTAGTGAATATGGAGGGCATAACAACACTCCCTCCCTCTGTAGAGCTAAATCTCAAAAAGACTGTCTAAAAGCAAAAGAGTAAAACATGGCCAAACGTGGTCCTGTAATAACCAGCTGTGAAGGTTATAAGATTCTGGCAGGGAAGGGAGTGGCATGATGATACAGAGCAATAATCTGTAACCATCAGAAAAGACCATGAAAAGTATTTAGTGTTTTATAAATATTTGAGAGCAAAGCAAGCATTTCTGGTTCAAATCAGCCAGATTTTAAACTTTCTGGTTTTATAAGAACATCCTACTATAAATCTGTCTAAAATTTGCCTGCTTTCTGTTTATTTTATTTTATCCAGGCCAGTAATGACCACGACAAATACCTAAATGCTGAACTAAGCAAGATTCTATCCTTAAAACTTTTTGTGGGAGGCTTAAATTTCTTCTATAAAGCCAACGACAGTAAATGAGTTCATTACTGGTCACTTTCTTTTTGATAAACTGTAACCAAAAGTTACAATCCTTATAGAGTTTTAAGGAGAATCAAAAGTGAAGAAAAAATAAGATTATGGCCATAGCCTCTCCCATGTTTAATCTACCCTCAAAAAAGATTTTTAGTAAAAATAAATCCTTTCAATTTGTAATATCCAAAATGACAAGAAGTCCTGTGACTCTAGCCTGCTTCCAGCATCTGTCAAGAAAATCACAAACCTAACTCTCAATTCATGGGAGAATGCTAACAGAAGATGAGTAATGCTTCAGACAGAGAAAGCACATTGTTAGAAAAATTTAAAACCAAATATTCATAAAGCTGCAAGGCACTTTTGCTGTTGTTATTGTTTGCTATTCAAGTTGAAGTTACTGAATTAATAGAGGTAGATACCCAGATGAGCAGATGAAGAACACAATATTTTAGTTGAAAATCTTTAAAACAGAAGATAAATCACATATATAATCATCTATATGCACACACATTAGTGTGTGTGTGTAAAATCAGTTTAAAACTGGAAAGCCCCAATTTTGAAAGCATAAGATAACGGTTTACTTTTTTAGGGTACTTCTATATTTCAATTACTTTTAATCATGAAGCCACCTTGAATGGTTTCTGCTCTCCATTGCACACAGAGATCTTATCAAACATATACGACTTTAGGATCTCACCTATGTGCGGAGTCTAAAACAGTAGGACTCATAGGAGAGAGCAGCTACCAGAGCTCCCCAGCGGGTGGGTGGAAAGATGTTGGTCAAAGGACATTCAGTGAGGGGAAATAAAATCATGAAATCAATTAGTATAGAGTATGGTGACTACACTTAATAGCAATATACTGCCTACTTGACAACTGTTAAGAAAATAGATATTAAGTGTTATCACCACAAAACAAAATGTGCAGAAATGCACAAATAGTTTGAAACAATGTATGTATATATCAAAACACTGTGTTGTACACTACAAATATATGCAATTTTTATTTGTCAATTAAAAATAATGAAAACCAATTTTTAGTAAAATGGGGGGGAAAGGGATATTTGGCAATTTACATATTGACTGCACGTCTGGTAGTAAGAATTCAGCATTCAGTTATAAAGGTGTTTCATTTAAAACAATGCATTACTTTCAGGATCTGCCACTTTCTCACTTTTCTCCATCCCATACCCTCAGATACAGAAGAATAACCTGCATAAATTGGAATTTTAAATATCAGGTAATAATTCATTTTCTAGAATACTACTGCTTTGAAAATGGCAGGGGAGGATAGTAAAATAACAATGTCCACTCAGTAAATTTATTAATGCAATATTTAATAATATATCTGCTTAAGTAACAGTATACCAGAGCCAGCCTGGTGAAATGGTGAAGAGCACAGGCTCTGGAACCAACTGCCAGAGTTTGTAATCAGAATTCTGCCTCTTACTAAAGGTGTAATTTCATCAACGCACTTAATCTCTCCATGCCTTTGCTTTCTCATCAGCAAAATGAAGATGGCAGTAACAGTATCTACTTCCTAGGGTCATTATGCAAATAATGCAACTTAACATTTGCACAGTGCTTGAAAAGAGACTGGCACATAGTAAGAGCTATGTATCTTTTTTCTTTTCACAAGTTTTTGGGCGGACCAGGAATACAGTTATGTGCTCTGAGCAGGACCCAACTCAGCAGAATGGGAGTCAACTGTGGTATTTTTATTCTAATAGCACAGATAAATAAGAGCATGTTTTACCTTTACCTGTTATTAGTGTCCTTTCAAATAGTAAACAGATAAAGAAATGAGCATTTCATTTCACTTATTAATTATCAAAGAAATGTATGTTAACACAATGGCTTTCTCCTCTTTATTAAATGAGATCCTTTAAAAACTAATACCCAGTGTTGATAGTGTATGATGAAACTATAAAGCAACCTGAACATATTCCCCAAAATTATATAATGTTAACTGAAGATACAATCCTACTGCTCTATTCTGGTGAAAAACCAAAATATGAGAGAAGTTTTAAGTAAAATAAATAAAGTTACTTATATGTCACTTACATTATGAAAAGTTACAAACAATACAGATGTCTAAAAATAAGGAATGGTAAATCAGTATTTTTAAGTAATCAGGAGGTTTGGGTTATACTATCTAATACTAGATCTCTCCATCGAGGCCTGTCATTTGTTATCCCTGTGTTAAAGGCAGCAAGAGGCACAGACATAACAGCAAATGGGTAACAGAAACTTTGAGGGAGACAAGTTCCTGAAGAACCACTGTGTCATGGAACAAAATGCAAAACTATAGGTTAAGCAGGTGATGGTTCATCTTCTTGATCAAAATATGTGCAGTCACTGACAAGGATAGTTTTCAGCATTGTGTAGGCTAGTTGGAGCAACATGGCAAAAATACTTATTACATTAAGAGAAAAAAAGGCTAGAGTCAATCAATTTGTTAATAGCCAAGCATACGAGGGACGCTCAAAGGGAATATCCCAACATGAAATGTAAAATTACATGTAATCGTTTCTATGACATGATGCTACTTCTACAGTGAAAACAAGTTCCACAGTAAGAATAAAACCAGTGTGACTTAATGACATCAAGTCCCATCTTCCATCTTCCTGATTTGGAAGTATAGTTTGTTTATCTGGTAGTTATTTTAATAAGGCCTGAGGGGAGAATCCTTACTCAAAGTGACCTGTAACAAGAAAGCAGAAAACAAACAGAGGATCATTCAGACTCACCAGAGGAATACATGGAAGCAGCCAGCCCTGTCAATTTGAAAGAGGCTAATGAAACATTATCTGCAGGTGAGCGGACTGTCTCGCAGCATTACAACTCCAAGCTATAAATGATTTCCTAACCACAGAGGCAACCACCATCCAGATACTTTGAAAGACAAATCAGAATGCTGCCACATGCAAGGTCAATCACAAACCCCCTCAACCTGGGAGCCTCCTTTTCCCCAGGAAATGACTGGGACACCAGTGGACATAGCTGAGCAGGACACACCAGAGTCCTTTCTCTTTCGTGTCTGAATTTGAATTTTAGCAACCTGGTACACATAGCTGTATATCAAATGTATGTATAACTTAAAGCTCATACATGCTTCGGAAACTGATTTACGTCATTAGAGAAAATAATCATCAATTTCCAATACTTACACTTGTTTGATTAAAGTTACTGTAGTTTTAAGAAATCGCAATCTAAGAGCAGGATAGGCTGTGAACTAGGGAGGAGAAAAACAAAACCCCGAATCAACAATGGACAATTCACTTTTATCTACGAAATTTATTAATACTTCCACTCCCCAGGTTTACTGGGACCATGATTTTATTTGATGCAATACATTCCATTTAAGGATTTCCTTTTCTTTTTATGACCTAATGATGCATTTAATTTTTAATTAAATTTTATTTTGAAGCATAAAGAGTATGTATAAAAGCCAAAGCAAGTGTGCAGCATCTGTTCATTGCATCTGCACTTGCTACCACAAAAATTAACCTTAATCTAAAGAGGCACAAATGGGTTTTTATGCCATCGGGAGACCCAAGTATTTAAAAATCAATGACTGTCCACCCAGACAAAGAACAGCTGTTTCCTAATATTCCAGCGACATAGTGAGCCCATGCCCGACCCAATGACTAGCCTCAAACAGCCCACACCCTCGTTTCCTCAGTAAAATCTGTCAGAGAAGGACACTATCTAAAAGCCATGAACTGGATGAAATGGAGACAAGGCAGAGAAGCCTGCCCCAAACAGATGGTACTGAGAGGTACCTTCTATAGCCACCACTCGGTAACTTAGTAAAATCATAATCAATGTGAATTCCTGCATCCAGAAATCTATCAAATGAGATCATTTACCCATTTGTGTCAAAAAGGCCAGGAAATGGGGTGGGGAGGTTGAAAAGATGTTGGTCAAGGGACAAAAAAATTTCAGTTAGGTAAAAGGAATAAGTTCAAGGGATTTACAGCACAATATGGTGACTAGTTAAGAACCACAGGGGCTGGGGATATGGCTCAGTGGAAGAGTGCTTACCTAGCACTCCTGAGGCACTGGGTTCGATCCTCAGCACCACATATAAATAAATAAAATAAAAGGTCCATCTACAACTAAAAAAATATTTAAAAAAAGAACCACATATTGTACACTCAGAAATTGCTGAGTAGATTTTAAAGGTTCTTACCACAAAAAAAGATAAGCATGTGAATGATGCTTATGTTAAATAGCTTGATTTTGCCATTTCAATTTATATATTTATATGGTGTGTGACATACATATATACACTATTTAGTTGTCAAAAAAAAAAAAAAAAGAAGAAGAAGAAAAAAGATCAGAGAAGGTTGAAAGTGGACCAAGTCATGTCCTCCTAGAACAGGAATTCCCCCCAACCCCAACCCCCAGAGCCAATGTGACTTGGAAAGAACGTCACCGACAGGAGAAGACTGCCATTTAACCAGAGAGCTGTAACATTCTCTGAAATGTGTGTGCTTCTACTTTCCTGAAGGACATGAAGCCAGGAAGCTATGGAGAGGAGGAAAGTCATATGTTTACATAATGAAAAGGAAAAAGGCTATGAGGAGTGGTCACGGTTGCTGAAGACCACTCCTTGGCACACTAGAATTTTCTGGGAATCCTTTCAGGGACCACTGTAACCAAAATATTCCATGAGGGGGTGTGGAAAAGAGTAAATATTAGAAACTACAGATGAAAAGACAGACCTATGTTCTCGGTGACTCTAAAATGTCATTTTGTCTCCTACTTTCCCCACCTGATAAAAAAAAAAAACTAAAAACATAATCTAAATGATATTAAAGACCCCATGTGGGACCATCTTTATATAGAACTAAAGTTTAAAAACCACACCTTGGGACTAATTACTAGATAATATAAAAAAAAAATACCAGGAGATCCTCAAAAACCTTAGGAGGCAAGAGCATATTTCTAACTGATCCATCCTGCATTGGGACATCAATTGGCTTAGCCCTTTAAATAACACCTCAGTAGGTCTAACAAATGAGGTCAGTGCCTTGCCATGTTGGAGTCCCACTGTGGAGGGATCCTCATCCCAGGGGTTCTGACAGGCACTGGATCATGTGACTTTAGTAATGGCAAATCTGTCACAGATTCAACTCCAGGCATTTAAAGTAGGATAAATCAAGAGGGTTGACGGATAATAGGAAGCACTATTGACTGCACAGGAATTCATCCCCCTGTTGAACACTTGCTGATTTATTCTTCCAGTCCGTGGACTGACTCTCTGCTTCAGTGATCTGCCATCCACAGCATATCCTGGGGTGCTGCCTGGACCCACTCATCCGGGCCCCCAGAGGGCACACCATTCCAGCCTGAATGGTGATTGTCTCCAGAAGCGCCTTCCCGTGTTTCAGGCATCATGGCTTATTAAAACCCCAGAGGGAAGTAATCCCTGAATGCCACTAAAAGATCTCCAGCTGCTACCGTTTATGAAGAAGGCTTGACAAGACAGGGGAGCTCAAGAGAGGGGAGGAGGAAGGACAGGAAGAGAGAAGAATTTAGACAGGGGCAAGTTATCCAAACAGAGCCCCCATCAAGAAAGAGTCATGTTTTATCAGCTTAAGCTTTCCTGCCTCCTTTCCAAAGGTATTTCCCCCAACGACTCTCATTAATTCTTTTTTATAGCTGTCTACTTTCTTTAAAAACTAATAATAATAAAGGCAGCACATGGCTAGAGAAAGTCTCTAAGTGTGTGAAAATTAGAAAGACTGGCCAGATGAATTACCTGGCTTTCCTAAAAACCAGGGAAGAAAATGGTTTTTTCATGGAAAAGAATTAGAGTAGCGCTCAGTATCTGTCTCTCCCTTCTCCATTCTTTTGAAAAGGTCTTTTCATCTCATTAAGTTAAGCTGATTAATAAAAATTCAGCAGTTTGCCCATGGATCCTTTAGAAGTGGTGATACAAGCTGAAAGATGCAGGCGGAAGGTTTTTGTGCTGGAGACAATGAGGGGAATGACTTCTTAAATCCGTCGTTGTCATCCTCCATTAGAGATAAATAGACACCTCGGCTCAGATTCCTCCAGCACCCACTGGATTGCTACTTGTTATCTTCTACTAGCCTTCAGAAAAAATTTTGTGCTTACTTAAAAATAAGAGTGAAGAAAAAGAAACATTATTTAGAAAAAAATATATGATGAGAACATTTTTTCAGTTCAAAAATATTAAAATCAGTGAACAAAACATGGTCTATGGGATAGAAAGTTTATTAGAGAAGGTAAATTTACTAAAAGAAATCTCCTATGTAAACAAAACTTTTTACTTTTTGCTGTTAAGCAAAACAAGGAGATAACCCATTTCTTTCATTTTGTCATCCAAAAATATCTTCATTAATTACCTAGTTAATACCTAATACATAATAGATGCTCAATTGAGAGTTAATAATTTTCTTATAATTTAAATTGGCTATAGTTTACCTTTAAAAATGAAAAAAATGTCATTTATGTAATGTCATGACTTGCAAATGTTTTCAACTGTTCAGGCATGAGTTAAATTCATCCAGGAAAAAGAAAAATGAAAGTCATAACATATTTATTATATGAAAAGCTCTAAATTGAACACAAAGATGTATACATCTAACTGGTAGATGCTGAACTATTTTTCTAACCACCTCTAAACTTGCATAACACTAAATAGTTCATCTGAATTTAATCCCAAGTATTTTTCCAAGATGATGGAATTAAATTTGTACTACTTCATGATATTTTGTTTAAACGTTCTCCTAGGGTTGGTGATATAGCTACATAGTAGAGCACTTGCCTAGTATGCATAAGTCCCCGAGTTTGATTCTCAGCACTACAAAATAAATAAATATTTAAAAGTCCCCCTAAGTGGCTTAATTCACTATTCATATTGAAAACTACCAAATTTATTTCTATCAAATCTTTATGTGCATGTAACAGTGTTTTAGTGTGATTTAAACTAAATTGACCATACTATATTAAAAAAGTTTTATAGGCTGTCTGATTCTATCATTAAATTTACCCTAAGACACTAAATAAATACTTTTGTCTGAATCTTACTTCAAAAGGATTTTGGAAGGGAAGTTATTTTCCCTTACTCTATGAATACTGCATGTATTTATAGGCATCAAGTCCTTGCAGAATAGCCCCAACTGTTTAAAAATGTTAGGCACTTTTAAAGATGCAATTCATGCTTTGAGGATGCCAAAACAAAAACCATAACCATAAAAGGATCATTCCAAACCTTGACCAAATCAGATATTTACTGTTTTATCCATGTAAATATAGAGGATCATATTAAGAAAGTCAAACTCATTTTACCACACACTCCCTGTGGCCTGAAGCCCATTCTGTTTTGCCATCATCAATCCATCTTTTCAAATACCTAAGAGGCTGAGCCCAAACAATGCAACTGAGAAAAATAATGAAAGAGGAACTATTCACATTTCAACTGTGAAGACTAATCATAGGTTAGCTGGGACTTCCAATTAGCAAATGAAAAATGTGTGAAGTGAAGTGCAGTTCCTTTTCTCTGACATGAATGATAAATAGAATCTAAACAGATACAATATGGGTAGTATCTAGCATTCAAGGTGTTGGTCAAAGGGTACAAGGTTATAGTTATATAGGATAAGTAAGTCAGATCGACTCTAGTTAAGGATGGGTATTTTGTTGTATATTGAAAAATTTGCTAGGAGAACAGACTGGATGTGCTAACTTGCCTGACTATAGCAATAATTGCATTATTTATCAACACCATATTGTACACCTTAGATATATACAAAAACAAATTTTAGTTTTAAAAAAACACACTAAATGCCTTAAAGTATTATCATTTTTGGATTTTAAAATTTCTATAAAGTGCCTACTATGTGCAAAGTGCTATGCTACCTACCATAAGCAAGCCAGAACTGACACCAGGTAGACTACAAGTATCTCATGTTGCTATCTTAGTTATTACAAGGAACAGTAAAGAGTAATGATGGGGGGAGAGCACTGACTAAACACATTGGTGCTAATTCTTTGATTAATTTACTTGAGTACATGGGTCTACTTGTAAACAGAGACAGAAAGGACCACACATACCCAAATTGGGCACAGCAATCTTGAAAGAGACAGCTGTTGAGAGAATGCTAAACTGCTTCCAAAAATATGTACATGGTGGGGAGAGGAAGATACTGCCACTTACTATCAGTGGGCACTGTCACTGAAGTGGATCTTAAGGTGAAATTTTCTTGATTCCAAAGAAAAATACAAAAAAAAAAAACCTTACTGAAAAAGTTTCAGCATATAGGAATTTTTATGTAAAGTACAGACATTCAGGATCAATTCTCCAAGTTCTTCCCAGAAACTGGATCTCTTTTTAGTTCCCCAGGAATCTGGGCTTCTGAATGATTATTATCTCATTGTTGACAACTAATAAGCATGCTGAAATAAACTGTCCTATTTGTGACATGCATTAGGTCCCTATAATACAAATTATTAATCTTTTTTGAAAGATATCATCTTTGTGATGTTGTTTCCTTGATAATAATAAAAAACACCAAAAAATGACATATAGGAGGTACGATGATATAAAATGCAGTGTAGTGTGTTTGTGTATTTGAATAAAATTATTTTGCATCTTAACTAATATCAACATGTTCCTATTTTATTCAATTCTGGAAATAAGAACAGACAACTTTTCAGTATAAGTACATAGCTATTATATATACTTCCATCAATATCTCACAATTACATAAAGCATGTAACTGTCTCAGTACATTATTAGTAACACAATAATCATAAAAGGGAAAGAAACCATAGTCTCAATTAGCTCTTACTTTAAGACTGTCTTTCAGTGAAAATAAGTGTATTGGTAACTTGAAATATTTATTAGTAAAATAAACCTTTAATACTCATTCTAATAAAAAAAATCAAAAGATTACAGAATTATAAATTAATAGGGGTGAAAATCCAGATTCTCTGAAAGTTAAAGTTGGATTCTTAAATTTAGTCAGATTCCTTTTACTAGACAAGAAGGAAATGAAAAATATGTCCACGTCCAACAACTACTAAATGAAGAATACACTGGCAAACATACATTCTACTGCTGGTAAAAGCTGCTGCTCACAAATCAATCTAGCAGGATGAGAACAAGACCTAACCTCTTAAGAGGACATATCTTCATGCTCTGTGACTATGATTAGTGTACCAAAAACCCTTGCTGTCACAGGAAATGGGGTGAATCCAGTCCAATCTACCCATGAAACTGATTATGAATAATCTGACCAGAAACTGCCAAGAAAAAAGACCCTGAAGTGGTCCAGGCATATCCAAATAAATGAGCTCTGTAAGCATGACAGTCCAATGCAAGGGAAACACAGAACAGGTGAATTAGCTAATTATTCATTACTGTTTATACACCCATCTCTACATTTACCAGCATCTTGAGACAAATGCATTTAATACCTTAAAATGTACTAAAAATCTAACTGATTTTCTGGTTGAATCATTCTCGCAGAAAGAACTGGCATCTTGGAACTTACACTAATGATTTAGTATGTCTTGTCCACTTAGGTTTTCACTAATTATTAAACAATTTTTGAAATGCCCACTTCACAACATAGCTTATCATAATATTGTTTATATTTCTATAATCATATCTGAAAATAAATGTACAAAATTAGAAGAATTATATAAAAATTAAGACAAAGAATGTGGCTGTGGAATCATATTTATACAACTGTGATAACAATTCATATTGTATACTTCGTTGAATTCTAATACTTACACATTTATCAAATTTCTTAGAATTCTTCCTTATTCTACTTCTTATCTATTCCAAAAAGCAAGGGAAAAATAAGTGAAAACTAAACAGTTTCAGTAAATCAACTTACAGTAAATATTATAGCTAAAAAGTAAAAAGAATTTTTTATTTATTTTTTATTTATTTTTTATTTTTTTGAAAGAACAGAAGAATTTATTTATTAGTTTCTGATGTTATAGTACAGATAGCATATTTGTATGAATGGTCACAGGGCAGCAATTATTGCAGTTTTTGATGATACAGTATGGATACAATATAGGTTTTGAAAGAACAGAAGACATTTTTTATGTTAGTTTCTGCCGTCACATTTTTCTTTTCTTTTTTTTTTTTTATTTACTTATTGATTCATTGAACACAAATGGAGTACAGCTATTGTTTCACTGGTTGTACACAAAGTAGAGTCACACCATTAAAAAGAATTTTTTATTCTGAGTTATTCTTTTTCTTTTTTTGAGGCACTTAAATTTTTTTAATTATTCTAACTTTTCACAATCAAATTAAATTGGGAGTTCAACCAAATTCAATACAGTCAAGATTTCCTATGTCAAATTTCAGCACTGGGTTCATCAACTTTGATTTTTAAAAAAGGGGTGCATTTTTTTCATGTTATACATTTTTTTCTTATTGATTAACTATAGCTTCTGTTCTGTTTTCTAGATATAAATCTTTAAAGTCATGTTTGGAAGTAAAACAGAAAAAATATCTTTAAAAAAAATCATTAGAGTCATATTTGAAACTAATAAAAAAAGTGTGTTCTCTTCAAAAGTTTATGCATGTTGTAAAAATGTATGTTTTCGACACTGATAAAATTAGGGAAAGGGAAGTAAATTATATATTTTATTCAAGAAAGTTAAAAAAGCCAGTAGATTCATGAATTTGAAAGTAACTCCACAGAGGACAAGGATCCCCTCATTTCACAGATGAGGAAACTCATCTTGACCAGGGTTAAGCAACTTGCCCAAGGTCAGACAGTTAACAGTGTCCAGGCCTTGCCAAATTTCAGATCTTCTGAGTCAGATGCTCTTGCCCAAGAGATTAACTAATTCAATACCTTGTCAAGAGAATCCTGGGGCATTTGATGATTTGCTTCAGGTCGAACATCTAGTCCAGTAAAAAGAAAAAGGTGACATCCATGTTCCCTGATTCTAGCCCTTGGCAGTTTCTGAAAAGACATTACTTCATCTTTCAAATTGATAAAATCAGAAAGGAGAATTTTCACACAATTAGCACAACGACTTCAGCTATTTTATCAAAGTGCTGGGCGAGAGGCAGCCAAGAAAACGAAATTGATGGATACACAATGGATCCTATAGGTTAATTCTCAAATGATTAATTCTCCAAATTAATGAATCAGAATAATAATAAAATTGTGACACCTAGGTTTTACTGAGGGAATATTATGCACCAGGCGTTTTACGTGCATTTACTTTCTCATGGAATCATCACAGTTTTCCAAGTAAATACATTCTCCCCATTTTACATAAGTGAAAACTGAGAGTTGGAGAACAGAAGTACCATTTGAACCCAGGTCACCTGGACTCCAATGTTAGACTATGCTCTCTCTTGAATCTCTGTATCATAAGACTTTTTTTTGGAAACAAAATGATGAAAAAACATAAAAATTCCTTCAAAAGTATTTGTTAATACTCTATATAGACTACCTACAAGGCAGTGTTCTAAGCTTCATATGCAATTGTATTTTATTGTTAAAATGACCCTCTTGGACAGATATATTAGCATTTTCATTTACAGATGAGGAAGCTGAAACATTGAAAGACTAATTAACTTGTCCAGGACCTCAGCAATCAGCAAGCACAAGAGCAGAGGACTATCCCCAGGATTCATCTCAAACTCTTAATACCTCTGTGGTATTTCCACATGCAAACCACAATCTCTACCTCAGGAATCTTATAATCTGGTAATGGGAACAGAACACATACAAAGATACAGATAGTGTACACAAACTTCAGTATTATTCATATATCAACACTACTCATATAAACAACTAAACTAGACAAGGAGGAAATAGCTTCCACTGCTGAGGTACAAAGGGCTCTCTATGTATGAGGGATGAATTGCCTTACATTTCCGGGCACATGCTACAGCTCATAGACCTGTATTTATCTGGGAAAAATGTACATGTCAGATAAAGTATGTGCTAGAACGCTTTCTTCCTTCTCCATGTTGTATCTCTAAAGACGAGGGGGGTACCTGATCCACTTACATCCTATCAGGAGACTTTCGTCATTGATACTAAACAGGAATAATTTACTGACTGTTAAGCTAAAGGAAGAAAACAAAGGGAAGGAGAAAAGATGGGGGTGGAGGGATTTGGGACACAAAAGAACATAACATCATGTCAAGCACACATATGCTATTCCCTATCACTTCAAAAAAACTATCGTTTCATGCTAAAAATGTGCTTATTATAGAGTAAGCAAAATCTACAGTTAAAATTGTATGCAAATCTATATTGTTTTCATGCTAACCAAAATTATTAACATGGATTCAAAAGTGTGTGAATCTAGATTGACTACAGGAATAAATTTCCTGAATGTATGATTGTTAAATTCTAAAATTTTTATTCAAGGAATATCTAGAATTTCTTCTGAAGTCTTCAAAAACAGTTCTATACCTAGGCCAGCCCTCCGGAATCACGCTGGCTGGCATATGATTTCCCTAACAATCCGACTGTATATACGTTATGGTCCAACAATTAGCTCCAAAGAACAAGTACACAAACATTTAACCGCTTTGTACTAATTATTTGCTGTGAGTGCAACAGTTGTGGTTTGCTACCTCAGTCCATTAAACACTCAACAAGGAGGAATGCAAGTGTGCATTTTTAACACTACTCTCATATTAGCATATAGTCCCTATCATTTTCCACTTTGCCTCCTCAGAAATTCTGCCCCAAGGTCACCCTGCAACATTTCAGAGTCCTGTTAGACTAAGTATGTCACTCTACACAGCCCAGCTGGGTAGTTAAGGGCCACTGACTGGCTAAGTGGCCTTCAGCTAGTTCAAAACTCAGTTTTCTCATCTGTAAAACAAGAATCATTATAATATAATTCTCATAAGAGCTCTTGTCAGGATATATAAATGATAATGACCGTGAAGCCTCTAAAGCACTGTATGTGGTATACAGTAAGTGCTCAATAATTGGGAGTCAATTCCTAGAGAGAAATACAAATAAATATTCCTGTGGCCTATACAAGAGGAAGTGTCTCTTCCACAGCACGGCTATTTGCTTCTGAGGACACACCAAGCCCTGCCCTCACTAGGGCCTTTTTAAGGATGTCATTCAAAGAGTCACCAGGGCTTCTCACAGCCCTTTCAGAAGCCTGGGAACAGAGGAGGGCCCCAGATGGGGCCTAGGCCCCATCTCTCTGAAATACAACCTGATTTTTGGGGGTGATTTGTGGTTCATTTTGTTTTACACATTAAGTTTCTGCTGATGATTTTTGTGAACAATACTTTTAGTCTAAAAAGGTAATTTGGATTTATATAACCACAGAGCTGACATTCCTTTTAGGCTCCTCTATTGGGATTTTTTTGACATGTTTTAAGGCAACATAAAAAGCAACTATGAAAAGAAGACATGTATCATGTTACCCAGGAATTCACTCCTGTCTTGAGACTGGACTTTAAAACTAATCTGAACCTCTTTCCTTGAACTGGAAAATATATTTAATGGACACTGGCTGTCTGATTTTAGAACATTATTCTTCAGATGTTCATATATCTCATATCATTGAAAAAAATAAAAAGGTAGTTTGGAAACAACTGCTGAATTTGCAAGTTGGAGAAACAATTCAGATATAGTAGAGCATTCAAGGTTTCATCTAGAAATATCAGAATTGCCCTAAGTTTTATCATCCTGTCATTAACTACTTTTTGAAGTATTCAACATTTACCAGTACTCAGTTATATTTACAAAGCAATTACATAGTACCTAAGACATTCAACAGTGTAGAGCAATTATAAAACGTTTAGAAACCTACTAACCCATTTACTATAAAGTCATTATAACTTTCTTGATACAACAGATGCAGCCTCATGAGTATTGAGGAAGAAAGTATGAGAGCATCTCTGTATCTCTCTCTCAATTTTGCTCTGAACTTATTCTGAAAACATTACCATCTTTAGCAAAAGCAAAAACACAGCCTTATGCTGACACTGTGCAACATAGCCAACACACCTTTCCAGCCCAGGCTTCAGATATTTTTGCCAGACCTCCTTCATTCTGAATAAACTACTTTCTGTCCATCCCCCAAATCTATCCCAGCAGACCTTTGTTCTTGTTGCTAAGAATCCCTGGAATATTCCTCCACCACTTCCATCTCTTATTCCTAACATCATATCCATTATTCAAGACCTAGACTAAATTATTTCTCTTCCAGGAAGTACTTCCTGACACCCCTGAACAGATGTGCTTTCTCTGTATGTCCATAGCATTCCATGCACTGTGGTGACATTATTTGTCCTAATATGTTTGGAGGCAGAACAGTTTGGCAACTGCCTTGGCAATTAATGCATATTCTAATTGCCCTGGTATTTGCCTGCATGTGGTCTTTAGCGTCGATATGTTCACATCAAACATCATGGAAGGCTACACATATAAAGTGATGCTCACAATATCAGCAGAAATGAACAACCCAAATATGCTATTGGTTTTACTGTGTATTTATTAAAAATCACTTTGCAGTCAAGACATGAGAATTTCTTTTTAAGGATGTTTACTTTCCTGTTAGTAAATGTACTGGAATGGTTTTCACTAAAACATAAGTCAGCCAGCTGTTTGTTTGGGTTCTTGAATTAAATGGTAAAAATACAGGCAGCTTTTATTCACAGTGCTCCACTTTAAACAAGGGAATCTGTTCCATATTTAAATGATTTAATTTTCCTTTTTTAACAAAAGTTTAAATTTTTCATATAATGAGAACATCTCTTCAGGACTTCAGAACTTTCATTTCAGAAGGCATATGGTTCTCCCTCACCCATCTGATACCCCTGGGATGCCAAAGCACTTAGGAGACCCAAGAGAGTGTATAATCCAACATGACAGCTGAAGCAGGGAAGGCTGACAGAAGCATCAGAACAGGTATCAGAGAGGGAGACTGGAGACCCAGGTTTACCCCTTATCTTTCTTTCACATTCACCAGGATGCTACATTTCTTGTCCCCTTGAGAAGATAGCATCACTGGAGTGAAGGTTTTGCTCAGAGGCAGGTTTTACCCACACATACAAGCCACTTCAGGTACCTTGAACTTCTCTGAAACAGGAAGGCCAGTGTTCTTGTACTTCGGTCTCCTAAATTCTCTGTAACCCAGCATAAGCTCCTGCTGGCTTTGTAGTCGGCTTCCCTTTCCTCTGTACAGCGCATTTACGAGTTCAGCTGTGGGCCCTGTTAATTTCCCTCCACAGCCTTTCTTCTCTTCCTAACACATGCACACTCGAGCGGGGCTGGAGTGCTGACTAAGGAGGAACAATAGGAGGCTTTGAGCAGGGCTCAGCCCCAGACCCAGTCAATATTTACTTCAGTTTGAAGCCACTGTTTTAAAGCTCCTTCGAAGCAGAACTCAACAGTAGGGAGTCCCCAGAGGTTTCTAGATTTTATTTTAACAAGAGAGAAGAGAGGTGGAGAGATAGAGTAAATAGATTACTGTCCAAACCACTTTCTCAGAGAAAATAAGGGAGGCTGTTCAACAAAACAGGTTACACTTTCAATACTAATTAGCAATTTATACCAAGAAAAACCAATCATCTTCCAACACTGATTATTGCAGTCTTAAAACTCCGTATCAGGCTGCAGTGCAAATCTAACTTGATGTGACCCCTACATATCGTGTAAGCAGGGCCCTGATCCTATCAACTGCCTGGAGCTTGCCAAGGTTTGCCTACTCTGCCCAGAATGGCACTAGCGCCCTAGGTGTAGTTAATCCAAACTCCATGACTGATTTCAAAACCAGATATTATGCATTCTGCCAATTCAGGTGTGTCCTAAAATAAATTAAGAGTGTACCATACTATGTGCTAGTAAGTGTGCCAGCTGTAATGGCAATAGATTGGGAAGGCTGACCTATGATGCTGAAGAGTGAAAAAAAAAAAAAAATCACAAACACCTCTTCCTGCCAGTGAAAGTGACTTCCAATGGAATAGCAGGTGGGAGGTGGGATGGACAGTTGTTTTCAATACTATATTAGAGTCAATGGAGTATTCTTGTGAGTTTACAGTCTTATTGAAACTCTGCAGAGGTACTATTTATTAATAATAAAATTACCTAAGTTTTTTTTTTTAATGTGACCACTTGACTTAAACTTCCTTTTTTTTTCTTTTATTATTATAAAACTAAACCACAGGTAGAGTAGAGAAATCTTAGCAGGATGGGTAAGGTCATATGAAATTAAAGATTTGTTAGAAACCTGAAGAAAGAAATCCATAGTTGTGTGCAAAACCTGATTGGAATACTTATTATGCAGGTCAATAAATGTGCTGTTATCTTTTAAAATCTTACCATACTTTCCATTCACATTTTATAACATTTCTATAAGATTCAAATATCTGAAATGTTTAATAAGGGAGAGAATGAAGAGAATTTGCAACTGTCCAAAGTTTTAAAGTCTAGCGTATTACACCTGTAGTATTAATGGGCAGGTCATCATTTTACATTCTAAAAATGTAAAATAGAAGTGACAATTTAGCCTTCACAAAGGGAATTCAAGCCATTCCTCCGTCCAAAAAATATAAAGTAAGAGACAGTGTAATAGAATTGGACTATTCTGTTTGTCTGAATGCATCTAATGCATGGAATATGTTTGGCTCTCATCTTTACTCATTATTTGCCATATTAATGAAAGTTAAATAACTAAAATGCAACTCAATCCAATCTTTGCAACATCTTAAGGAATTACTGTATCACCATATACTCAATTCAATCACTCAACAAGCTCTCGTGGAAAGAAAATACTAAGTAAGCCTGGCTGTGATGATGTCTCCAGCAGATAATTTTAAACTCATGCCCAAAATACAGGGAATTAATTTTTTGGCAATACAAAGTGTCAATAAGTAAATCACCAAAATTTAAACTTGTCTACCCTTTTGTCAAGAACGAAATCCAGAACAGGGGAGAGATTGTAACTATCAATCATTCATTAGACACAGAAGCAAAGTAACATAAAATTACAAAAGTTTGAAACTTGAAATAAGCCCATAGCAAGCACATTCCCTTGACAAATCTTAACTTCCAATTTATCAGAACAAAAGAAACCTGCTTTTGTATGAAATGATACAAGAGCAACAGAGCAAAGTCCAGGAGTCCCATGAGCATATGGATTCTAACTACTAAAACATTGTACTTGTAAGGGAAATTTGTAATGCAGAGTTAGCAGTACTCTTTCAACAAATTTTGGTCTTGCTAATAATAAACCCAGTACCTTTATAGCTACTGGTCAAGTTCTGTCCTCAGATATCACTAAATTTCTGGGTATGGCACATAAGAATCATGATAATTTTCTGTATGAATTTTTTTTCTTGTTTTTTCTTTCTTTTTTTCTTAAGGGAGGTTTATAACTTTAGTAGTAAAATGATGTTATAAAATAATTATGTAAGTATATGATTGTAATTTATAAATCAATAATGAGCACATTTGTTGTTCACCTAACTATAAACATATGAGGTAAAACCTGCTTTGAATAATCACCAGACAATTCTATAGTAAGTGGTCCTTTGACAGTAATGTGTTACTCAGGTTTCAATGCATTAAAATATGTGTTCCTTGACAAATTCTGTTTCCTTTCTGTTATAGATTATGATCTATTTATGTTTCTAACATCAATGTGTGTATAATTAATATGTACTAAGCTTTAAAGTAGTCAATAGCAAGAGTTTTTGAGCAGAGAAGAGTTGAGGAGCTAAACCCTGTTCCTCTAGCAGTGATATTCAGAAATATCCAAGGATCCCAGGGACAGCCTGGCTGCCTATAAGGAACAGCCCCGACAGGAATTGATTTGTTTCAACAAGCTCCTCATTGGAAATACAAGCATTTTCCAAGAGGGTGTCGGTATTCATTAATTTCTCCTTTGAGATGGAGAGATTTCATTATACCTATGAAGCCCAAAGTAGAGAAAACAATAGAGATGAGACCAACTGAGAGGGAAAGAAAGGACATTAAAAATAAAGTTGACCAGTTTTACAAAGGAAATCCAAAACTCATTTCTGGGAGGAAGGTCTAGCAGACCTGCCCCTCAAGTGTCACTCTTCACACTTTATTAGTCTTGCAGAACTCACAAGATAAAACCTAAAATGTGAATTTCTTTAAAAGAAAACCCAACATAAATGCATAAATCTTATCTTTCAGGGACAACATATATTACAAAATACAACTGTCTATCTTATAAAGAAAACAACTCTTCCATGATGCTTTGAAAATACGTTTTTATTCATAAGAACATATTTTCTATGCAACTTACATGAATAGATTGAATTATAAAGAGGCATTCCCCGGTATGAAATGAATGGACCCCCACCCTTAATCTCTATTCTTTTTCCCCCTACTCTTATTAAGGTATGATTGACTCTGTTCTTTTCATAACAGTTTTACAGCAGTTTTTAAAGTCCTGTCATATACACACTTTCCTTTAAATTTCACACAAAAAAGAATTATTTTTATTATATCCATTTATTTACTGGGGTGAAGAAACCGAGGCTCAGATTCACCTCTGTGAGAATAGTATATTAGCCAACTAGTAGAGAATTTAACTAAATCTAAAACATAAAAATGTTAATAAAGACTACTTTAGACAAATCTAATCTGATGTAGATATTTAAATATCTTATTCTCTGAGCCATTGCCAATATAACACTCAAAAAATATTTGATTCTGCCCTAATCAGTTATCATTACAAAAGCACATGAATGCTTTTATGTAGTCGAAGCAATTTGCTTATGTATACATATCAGTGCACCTAAAAATTTGGTTACAACCTATTAATCTGATGACAACTCACTATTAATAACCTTAAGCTAAATATATATATATACATGTGTGTGTATATATATTTGCCTTATTTTAAAAATGGAGAGGCCAAACACTAATTAGAAGTATTGAGCATCTTCTACTTTACTAAAACATGTCAATGACTGTAAATCTCAGGTAAGTCAACTATATTTTGAACAAAAGCCACTCCCTAAAGATATGCAAATGACTTCGTTTCAATCAGTAAAGATATCCTATTCCTAAATTTACCAGTCTTCTGAATACACTGCATCCTTCCCCTTAAAGAGTCACTTAAACTCATAGAGATTCTCATATTTCTGGATCTATGAGAATCCTAAAACTAGACACCCTAAGTAGGTACCCCCTCAAAATTACTGAGAACCTTTATTTACACCATGACAAGCATAAACAAATACCTACAAATAGCCACATCTTAAATTAACTGATCTTAACAATGTTCACTGTTCTTAAGAAATGCTGCTCAATATTTTAAATAAATTCATGTTAGCAATAATTTAGGGGCTGAAAAGGTAGTCATGGTAGAAGCACTTGCCTGGCATGTGCAAGGTCTTGTGTTCAACCACAGCACTGCAAAAAAAAAAAAAAAAAAAAAAAAGAAAAAAGAAAAAAATTTTTAACAATTAATTAAAAAGGAAAAGATTTGCTTCTGCTTTGTGATTAACTAAAAAAGTGTTTGTGAGCCCTGTTATAAAAATAAAAAGATACTTAAAATAAGTGCTCACAATTCTCTTCCCTTTTGTTTTCATAAAAATAACAACCGATTTACAGTAGTAACATTTTCATCTTTATTTTCATAATCTTTCCATAGTGGAGCACTAAGTGTAATGCTTTCGAGACTTAAAAGTTCACTTAGATTAGTCATATTGTATTCACATACATACAGTGAAGGAGAACAAAAACAAACAAAAAGGAAAAACAGAGTAATCTAATTTCAACTATTTCCACTTCTTGTTAATAAAAGCATCACATAATAATTGCATTGCAAAAGAAAGTGATATATATGCTGTGAAAAAAATAGAAGCACGTATGCAGACTCTACAGGAACAAAGATTTCTCACTACAGACACCAGATCATAGAATTTTAGAGCAGGAAGGCACTTTTTTTCCAAACCTTTTATAACTCCATTGGAAGTACAGGCCCCTGAAAGCCACCCACAACTTAGTCAGTGGAAGGAGAAAAACTGTTAGTCATCTTCTATGCTGAATGTAAAATAAACATTTTGGGTTCACTTAACCATATGGATTTAAATTGGAAAGTGTTAAAAATCTGTTTCTAAGGTGTAATTCTGGCATTGCCACATGAAATACATCTGGAGAGGGTTTGCAAATAAATATTCTTAGACATTTATGACAGGATTCTCTTTGGACCAGGACAACATTTTCACTGCAGTAGAATTTGCCCATAGAGAGCAAGACTTACAGCAAAATCCTTGGCCTTCACATTTGTTAGTGGTGTATTTCTAATGAAGCATAAATCTCAACATTAAAAATCTACTTTATTTGTCTGAGATTTGAAGACTACTATGCCTTTTAGGCTTTTTAAATGACAAATAACTTTCACTCAAGTAAATACTGAGTAATTTTAGAAACTGTAGAACTAAATATAAAGCTCAGAGCAAATAAAACCAAGATTCCCTGGTGAGAAGCTAGAAGTGATCTTTTTCCCCCCTGAATTTTGTCTAGAACCTCCCTGTCCAAACCATGGTTCATGGACCATGGGCATCAATACCACCTGGGAGCTTGTTAGAAATGTATAGGGTGCCCACCTAAGATCTGCTGAATCAAAATCTGCATTTCAACAAGATTCCAGGAGGTCTGAGCACACCTTTATGGGTGAAAACAAGTATGCAGTAACCTAAAAAATCACTAAATAAATGCTTCTTAATGGCAGGGATGTTGTTTATACTATTTACTGCAATATCTCTCCATCACTGAGAAAAATACCTGGTCCACAGTGGACACTTGATAAATATTTGTCAAATGAATTGATAAGTGAAGATTTCTTAAAATACTCTCTACTCTGTACTGTGAATAAGTCTAAAAAGTTCTTATATCCACAGAATATAACAAAACTCTTATAGCAGGTGTAGATGTCACCTTATTCATCTCTGAATCCCTGGTATGCCTCCCAGTGTTCTGCACATAATATCACTCAATAAATATTTTATCAATTATAACATTTAGGTATTCAGTATATGAATATATTATTTCTAACATTAGCTATAACATTTCTCTAATGCAAACACTTTGGATAAGTTCAAATCAACATGTAATTTCTAAATTCACCTATTTGGCTTTGGTTTTAGATACAGTAAAGAGATTCATCCAAGGAATGAAAATGGTAATAGTAACGTAAAACATTATTTAGGGCCAGCTCCTGATTCTATGTGATACCAGAGAAGAGGGGATGGTGTTGGTGATTAAAATTCAAAATTGATTCGACAACCTCATGTTAAATTCAATAGTTTCAAAGGCTTTTCTTTCCAAATCTTATACCAAAGCTGTTATAATTTGCGAAGTATCAGCATTTTAAATTTATATTTTTGCTCAAATTCATCTACCAGTGGACAGGCCTAGAGACAGTGAAATGGCCAAAGCGACAAAAAAGAAAGAGCGAGAGGCAGCTCTACATAACAAATTAAGAGGTTAGTTCCCCAATAACCAGATAAAACACAAAAATCTAAAGCTAAATAAATGACAATTTGCAAAAGAGAAAATTATAAATGATAAGAGACAATTAACACCATAGATATATCAACAAAACTACCCTAATATTCAAAATAAACAACTGGTTCTCTCAGTCCATATTATAAAAGAACGTATATTGAAGTGGGGAGTCCTTCCCCAATAACTAACTGCCTTTTTTTCATTTTGTGAGTTAAACAGTACTTATACTTTTTTTGCTTCAGAAAACCCAGGGCTTAAAGTTAAACCAATTGGTATGGCCAACCCTATGTGTATATGTTCATATGGAATATCCTACACATGCGCGCGCGCGCGCGCACACACACACACACACACACACAGAGTCATGTTGTTGTCTTCCCAAGAGGATAGTTGACAATGGTGATAGCAGAGTGTGTAATTAGTTTTCATTGTTCCCTTGACAGCTATAGTTCCAAGCAAGACCTTTTTCTTTTTATGTTGCAAATGCTATGGAAAAAATACACTAATAACAGGCATTTAATTATGGGTCCAGCAACCATAGAGGGAACACTGCCAGAAAAGATTGGTATCTCTGTCTCTCTCTCTCTCCACACACACACACACACACACACACACACACACACGTATATTTATTGTGATATTTATTGTGGGGGAGGGGACTTCTGTGCTTCAATTATAGTAATCTTCAAAATATTGATGACAGGCATACAGTAGAAAAATGAGAAAAATCCTAAAAATTTTCCCCAAGTCTCTCTAACAGTAAAGTATGTGTAGGATGCTCCACCAATACTAAAACCAAGAATACTATCATGTCTGTACTAAAATATTAATAAGAATAAAGGCATTGCTTATTAATAAGGAAATACTCTTTAAAAATAGCTTTGTTTTGATACTATCAGCAAAGAGTACAAAGATTCAGTTTTAAATTGGTTTTTGCCTCGCTTTTCACAGACTTAAAAAAAAAAAAAGCACTTGTGATATCAAATATCTGGGTGCTACATTTCCTGAGGCTCACTTTAATTTCTTTTATACAGTATTTAAAATAAAGCGTCCCCAAGTTGCTGCCATGGCGGACACGAGATCTGTCACTGAGGTCCTTTCTCGCCTGATTAATTAGTAATTGGGAGACACATTTTGGCAGCTTTCATTTCCCTATTATTTTCTCTAGTTTGACACAAAACCCTGTCAGAAGCACCACTATTTGAACTGTACCCCTCTTAGTGCTGGGTCAGTACATTTTAATAAATGGAGCCCCTGCCAGAAAACTACAGAAATAGGCATAAAAGTTTATTGAGGCAGTAACAGTAAACAAATATATGAAGAAAACACTGAATGCCACAGTATCTAAAACATTAATGGTCTATCTGAACCCAGGGGTTATTGGCGAGATTGCAGAGCAAAAGAAAAGGCCTTTAACAAAACCACGGCTTTCATCTATCTTTTTAAAAACAGTATTAGCTAAATAAAGCAGGCAAACACTGCTGCCACAGAGCTGTACATCTGAGCCTCCCTTCGCCTCTTCCATTATTCCAACCCGGTGAATAAAATTATTGGGAGGCAAAGATCTGTTGTGACTACACAGATAGATAACTCATCCAGAAGTCACTGAAGCTCTATCTGAGCCAAAGAAGCATTTTTCATAAAAGGTAAAGTGAGGAACTTAAAATTTCTGAAGCTGGAAAGACTAATACTTTGGAAAACAACAAATAGCTACAGAATCAGTTTCAGAATCTCCATCTCAAAGTGTCAGTCACTTCAAAAAAGCATGCTGCTATGATGGTGGCTCAGGACACTTGTGTGTCAGGGCAGTGGCCATGCTGTGCAAGTCAGAGGTCACCACTTCCACATTCCGACATCTGTCTGTATTTTCTTGCCCTGAAACAATAGAAGGGAAACTAGGCTCATTTGCTCCCACTTTGTTTAACCTAATTGTCAAACATAAAAGATAATTTTCCCATATGCAGAGTTATTTTTACCTTTCCTTCCCATTCTCATTTGTCTCCATTAAATTAAATACTGTAAAAAAAAGAAAAGAAAAAAAAGAACAAAACTTAACCAGAAGGTTGTCTTCTATACATTATTAATTTCAGTAAGTGTAACAAAATTATATATCCCACTGACATCTACGACATGAAATATCAAGTATCATGCTCTCCATCATCAAAATCTGGAAAACAATTTGCTCTATAATTATCCAACCAAACTAAGCCATAACTTGATTCTACTCAAACCACAACACTGCATTTTTAATATGGAAATGCTTTCATCATATATATTATCACAGTAAAAGACCAGAGCTAATTGTTAATTATAGTTTTTACACAGATAAATAAGTCACCAATAAAACATAAAATAGGAACTCTGACAGCTTGGAAACAGCATTTAAAAAAAAAGTGTTAGCATTTAAAACTAAAAGGTCACTTTGAACACTCAGTTATTTCAGTCTTTTCCAGGAGCCAGTCAAAGAAAAACTAATGATGGATATCAGAGGAAAGTCTTCAGTGCAAAAACTGTCAGCTTGTACCTGGACTTTAACCATAAGATGTACATCCATTCTTAAAATGTGCATTTTATCTATCACCATTATGTTGCATTTACAACCACCCCAAATCCTACTTCTAATGAACTGAGGTTATCTCAGACACAGTAGTAGTCATCTGTACCCACTTTAAATTAGACTGACTGAGTCAGGTTACTTCTGAAATTAATCTTAAAGAAATTCTGCTTTTACTGCAGTACATGAAATAAAGTTTCCAGACATCATCAAACAAATGCAGTAACAAGAAGTATAGTGTAAAATTTTGGTAAAGTTTAATAGGCAACACATTCTTTCAAATGTACAAAGCACAATGGAAAATACAGCAGACTCAATTGACACAGTCTCATAACCTTTAGTAACAAATATGAATTTACTTCTAAAATAATTTCTCTATAAGAACCCACAAGAAGGGTTTATTAATGAGAAAGTAAGAGGATTTTCTCTATATAATTTAAAAACAAAATGCTCTGACTTTGTACGCTTCTTAAGGCATTCCAATGCTTTATTTTGTGAGGTACCTACATTTCTATCAATATTTCTTAATGGGGAAAGATCCCTAGTACTGCTGAGCAAATTGGGAGGGAAAAAGTCAACCCATAAAAAATAACTACTTAGTAAAGTCAGAAAAAGGAATTCAGGATGAGGGGGTGACATCAGAGACTATTAATAGATTACTTTGAAATTAACAATGAATTTTAAGGTTCAAAAGACAAATACATATGGAAACATGGTACAGCCCAACATTTAACATTAAAATATTGTATGCCTGGGTTTAAACATATTACTGTTAAAGCATTCTTTTTTTTAAATAAACAAAAAAACATGAAGATAGCATTTCAATGACTCTGCAAATAAGAAAGAGTTTTAAAAGTAGAGTCCTGCCAAAATGATTATAAAGTGGTTTAGTCCTTTTCTATCGTCCATATTCATTTCCGGACCATTTTCATGAAAGAAATAAAATCGGTCTTAAAACAAGATGGCTGCTTCTGGGGGAGAAAAGAAACACGCTGATTTAACTGGAAGCCCAAAACCGAGCTTTTCTAAATCAGGAAATACAAATTTAGCCATTTTTTCCCCCTAATGTCCACATATTCATGGACTTCCATGTAGAAACTCGTGGATTACACGTAGCAGTTATTGAAAGTTATTAATAAGAAAGCAATTTTTTTAAAAAGGTCTAACCTTTGCGTGCTAATGACGCGATTGTCCAATGCATACACACATGTGCTGATTTACATGACTGTCCCATGCATATGGGCAAATTTTCACTTTTTCTTCATGCCAAAATCGTGATCATCCGTCATGAAAATCAGGTCATTTGATAAGTAACAATAGGAATAACATTGAAAACTTGTATCTCTTAAGAATCCAATCCTAAAAACATACAGTAATATCCTATTAGAATCGATTCAGCAATATTAACTTTTTAAAAGCAAAAAACATAGAAAATTAACTGCTAGGCAATCTCTTTGAATTGCACTTGCTGACCTTCCCTGAAGCAAATGGCAGATTAATTCTATGACTTACATATAAAAATTAAAAAATCTTTCTCCATTTTGAAATAAATTTTAAATGGATTTTTAAAAAATCATTCAATCCTATTTTTATTCCTTACTTGAGTGGAAAATAAGACCTGACAGTAACATTTTCTTCAACCTGTCAACTGTCAACTGTATGAAGGATGTTTCTAAAGATGACAAAGGTTTATTTTTCCTTATTGAAAATGATAGAATTCTACCTGAATGAAAGCTGAGCTAACCATTGCTACAGTGCACTCTCTCTCAACAACTACCTAACTTAAGTAGTTTTCAATATTTTACAACAATGTTTTTATTGAAATATATGGTTCATTATTTGAAAACTATATCCAGAAATCTCAAAATCAGGAGTTTGCATCTGCACAAATTTTCTATTATAAAATAGTACACAGATTTTTATAGTAGATTTACAATCATTCTTCAGAAAGTATAATGAGTATAGACCATCAAGAATAGTAAGATCTAAGGAACTTTTTTTAACTAAAAATTATGCACAGTAGTTGAAGTACATAAAATGAGCATTGCTCATTTTTAATGTTCAGTGAGGAGCTTCTGTGTCATTGTGCTATCTTGCTATTTAGACTGACTAAATTTTCAAAATGTGAATGCAGACAAATTTAAGGAGAAAAGCACATCTCCTAGTAGTGACTAATATCCTATTCAGAAACACATGAAGTTCACATTAATCATGAGAAACTTTTCTACAAAACAGCCTAAGACATAGGTGAAAAGCTGACTAACATATAAATCTAATCAGATAAATCAGGCCCTTAAAAGAGACAGTAATTTATTGATGTTTGGCTTAGACCATGGTAAGACAAATTATTAAAAGTGAATATTAATATCCCATTTCTTACACTCCTATTTGGGGATTTTTTACCTGAACAAAAAGGTATTATCTGTCACAAATGATTGAAGGACAAAAATTTTTTCCCAGTTTCAGAAGCCTGATCTGAGTGAGTTGTCCTGGGTAAGGACCACCTTCCTCTCTGTACTTAGGGAAATAAAGACTTCCTTCCCAACATAGATGTTCCAATCAGACTATGATTTTAATGGTCTGTATACTACTTCTGAAAAGAAAATCAATAACATGGAATTGGTCAACAGAGAATGGCTCGTCATTTAAAATACCACAGGTTTTTAAATCCTTATTACTGTGGAGGTTGTTTACAACATTCATAAAAAGAAGAGGATGAGTGGCATCTTTTAAAAAAATATTAATGCAGTGATTTATATTGAACAAAGGAAACACTAATAGACCAAATTTTACCATACAAGTAAAATTCTGTTTTTAATGTACTCTTATGTTTTCTCCTTTTTATATTTTAAAGTTCTCTCCACCCCCCCCCCCCCCCCCCCCCCCCCCCTCTCTCTCAGGTAAATTCTTTTGGCATCCTCATCTCCCAAGCTAGCAAAGGCCAGGACTCCTGAAGGACTAATTGTATTCATTCATTTTCTTGACCCAGCATGGAGCTGGTAGCTTGCGTGGTTCATAGCAACAGGGGAGAAAAGAAGGTGCCCATCTTTGTCTGTCCCTATCCAACAAGAAACCAGGCCAGTGGACAGAATGCAATGAAATGCCTGTTCAGAAGGCACTTCGCAAGATTAAATGGCAGGAAATGCACAAGTTTAATTTGCACCCAAAGAACTAGAAGTTCCTTCCAAACCTGATCCTCAGTTTTCAAAGGTAAAAACCACTAGCTATTATTTATCATCCATAACACGCATGACAATAAGATATTAGTTCTGTGTGCCAGTGGTCTAGTTGATACCCCAAAATCACATACCAGGAAGTAATTAACTACAAAAGATGGTCTCTGATATGTTTAATCACAAGTAGTTTATTAACACTGGTCTCATACTGGAAACCAAATGCCAAATGAGACTATAGTCAACAGTGCCCACAAACAGCACTGATGTTTCAGTCACTTAAAAAACAGATGGTTGATGATTTCTGTTTGTTTCATGAACATATAAGATAATGCATACAATAGTTAGAACATAATATCTAGTAGCTAACTTTGCTTTACAAAATTCTATGGAACACTGAACAAAAATCAAGAAACATAGTTTTCTTTCATAAATTCCTAGATTTAAAAAGGGGAGAGAATTCACTTCATGTCTCCTGTAAGTAGATAAGCATTAAAATATAGGCTGCTACGTCTCAGTTGTACTGTCTTATTTTTACCCTTGTCTTTACATAAATTCCCATCCAAACATCAAAATAAAATTATCCCAATATATCTAATAAACTGATATGTTACACTGAGGCACATTTATTACTTTATTAGGATTCTAAGGAGTCTTTTACTTGAAGAAGATTTATGTTTCTAACATGTAAAAACATTATTTAAAACATTTCCATTTTTTAAAAAAAGGGGAAATCCTTTATATGTTTAGTAATAAAACTCATTCCAAACCAAGATAAACTTTTCATCTTTTCTGAAATCAAATTATTGGATATAAATTATGATGATTTATTTGTCAGAGAAAAAGGTGCAGTGCCAGTACTCTGCTATGTGTGTATCTGTGTCTCAAAATGATGATGGCTCAGAATTTTTAAAAAGAAGCAAGCGAATTTTCAAAGAAGAAAAATACCTAGGGAAATATGGTTAGGGAAAAATAGTTTACTACTTCTCTCTACTTAGCCACATACATATGATCTTAGAAGGACACAGGAATAACGTTGACCTAGAATTCACATTACTTTCACAATTCCAAGACTCCATGTTAACGAAACAATTATCTACTACTGTACTATGAAATGCTTATTTTACAAAAGTTCTTAAAGAACTGAAAAAATCCAAAGAAAGCATGATTATGTTCAAGTTTAGTAAATCCTTGATGAATTAACAGAGATATTACTCATGCTAAGAAAATAACTCTTAAAATCAGTGATACTCAAACCTTGGCAGAAATAAAGCACCAAGTGAATGGAATTAGCATTACTGAAAATGTGATGATACTGGCTTTGTATTATTTTATTTTTGCATCTATAATGCCAACTAGGAGACATATTTAGTTATTCTAGCCTCATTTTGGCACATAAACGAGTCCCAGAACTTTTCAATATACACAGGGTTTAAAAGAATATTCTACTGAAGGACCCAAAATGTTACAGCATGCTTTAGGTTAAGAGGCAGGTTCTCAGTATTAAGTCATGTCCATCTTTATCAGCACAGGTACCAAGGGAGAACGTGAATAGTTTTATTACTGAGAGTCATCTTTTTTTAAGTTACTTAAAAGCTTTCTACAATCTTAAAGAAATTAAGGACAAATAAGTATATAAACAAGGATTTGTATTTTTATTACTCAATGTTACTTAGTAACATTCCAATTTAGAATGCAACATAAGAATAAAAGGATCATTCTTTTAATCACACCTATAGGTGAAAGAGGCAAGTTTTCCAATTTTAGAAACGGATTGGATGCATGTAGACAAATGTCTTACAAGTATTTCTACTTGGACTGATAGTTCTCAGTTACTATTCCACAGATCTGTGCCATTTCAGGATATAAAATCAGTTTAGTCCCAGCCCAATAAATACGGGCAACTAAGAAGTTAGCAGCATTTGAAAATTAAATATCCACTTATCAGAAATGACTATCAGGAACATGAATTCTAACGGTAAAACTATTCTGATGGCAAATAAGTTTAATTTAATTTTTCCCATGATCCCAGACTTATAGATGCTTATGATATCAATGGAGAATCAATGATGATACTCAATGTAGCAGATAAATTCCCAATAGCTAGACAAGGTAATTGTAACACAAGTTACACAATAAAATACTTAATCTCTGTTATCAGGACATACTTGATTCTAATTTTACCTAACTAAATACAATTTCAAGTTCAACCTATTAGTATAAACTCAAATGTATTTACTTCATTGAAACAGTTTTCATTCTCATCAGTTTAATATATCTACTAAACTTTTCTTCTAAGAGAAAAATTTTAAAATCTAAGTTGCAATCAACAGGATATACTCAGTCTTTGGACTATATCCTTTCAGTGTAGCAAAATCTTGATACCTTCTACGTAAAACCAAAGTCGTGGATAACTTACATTACAAAAATGACAGCATATATGAAAAGAAAAGGACAACACTGAATTTATAAAGTGTGTAAACTTATGCAAATTTTATGAAATATTCTCATAAAATTTGTGATAAACTCTTGGTTCTTATTTTCAAATTATTTATGTTGCCTTTGGCCCTTTTCAAATTACATCCAACTTGATTTTCCTTAATACCTAAAAAAAGTACCACCTAATTCAACAGTTCTCAGTTAAACTGCCTACCACTACCTACTTTCTAAGTTTTACTGTAATAACATACAAGACAAATGCCTCCATAAACTCCTGAGAATATTAAATGTTCAGGCTAAATTTCTTGGTTGTTAGAGGTGTAGATCATTCTTTCATGTGGACATTATCAAAATGATAATGATCAAACAGAAAGGCATTTCCACATCTTCAAATTAGCATACTGAGTTAAGAATACTCTTGGTATTTTCAAATTTTATAGATTAACTTTGGGCAGGTTTAAACTACCATGGCATCCTGAGCAGAAGATTTTTCTTCAGGCATGGAAAATCTATTAAAAAATATGACCTGAGACAAAAATCAATGTGCTAATCTCAAACCAAACAACAGTATCAAAAGTATAAAGTAGAGATAACCTAAGATAAAATGTCCTTAAACTAACTCAGACTAGTCTGACAAATTAAGAGGTGGGGCTGGAGTAGGGGTGTTGTTGGCTTATTCTATTTTAAAATGGGGGGGGGGGGTGTAGAACACCCACGTATCCAAATAAATGAATACCAGGAGAAAAAGATCAGAGTGTGAAGTTTGGAGTCACAATCAAGAGCAAAATGTCCCAAATTCAACTACAACTGACTCTCTGTTGCTTTATTTAACAAAATGCTAAAGTTTTGAAATATAAATTCCTTTTTCATATATGCTGTCTAATAAAGCCCAAAAGGGAATAAAACCAACCAACATAATAAGACTTGCTTTTAACACCATCACAAATGGAAAGCTTGCTCTATTTGTCTTGTCAGCTTTAATAAAAGGCATCTCCTCTGGCAGGAAGACTTCTCTTTCTCTTTTCCTAATAGTGGTAAGTGGCATGTCAAAGACGAAATAGCTTCCAATTCCACCACCCACCTCCATGAGACTCTTAAAAAACAAACTTTGAGGGACGTCTCCACTTCTGCTAGGCGGTGCATTTAGAACTGGGCTACCTGGGTGTGACTATCCTGGATTTGCAGCGCGGGGGGGATCTCCCTCTCAGATCGGCAACCAGTGGACCGATTGTGGGGAAATATGCCCATCTTCATCTGAGCTGACAGTATTCAAGCAGGGAATCCTTCCCATGCATGCATACAGAGGGAAAGGCTGCAGACCGGAGGAGACAGTCAGTGGAAGATAAGAATTGGAGGCGCCCGCGGTCCCCTCTCCCTAGGCGCGCTAGGAGCGCAGCAAGCACAGGCACACTCGGCCTCCCGCCTCTTCCCTCCCAATTTCCACTTCGGCCCAGAGAAAAACCTGATTTTAAGTACAATCGATATATTTCCCTCCTAAGCAGGCACCAAGACCAACCCACAGATGAAAGCTAACCTATGTACCACATAAACAAAGAGGTAGATGGTCCCGGAGGGACCGAGTGCCTGCGCACAGGCCGGGGAGAAAGTACGATTTGGAACTGCTGGGGACCAGGAGGGGTCCGCCAGGCATTCTGAATTCCCGCCCCCACCCCGCAACTTCCAGAGTCCAAGAACACTGGACGTCTGCTGCCGGATAGGGTTCATCACGTGCACCAAGGCAGCCCTGGGTGCCCACCTCTAGCCTCCCGCGTACCGGGCGGGCTTCGGGGACGACTGCAAAACGGTTCCAGGTAACCGCGCGCGTTCTTCCAGCTGCGTCCCGCCAGGCCGCGGGCGAAGGTCTCCCAACTCCTGGGTCAATCAACTCCTGGAGCTTGCTCCGCACACATGACGTAACCCGGTATTAGATCAAACTTTCTGGCACCTTAAACCCACTGAGGCGGGAAGTGCAGGAGGAATCCTCTCCATTGACAAGCGTTGCAGGGCCCAGACTGACTCCGGGGCCGAATGATTTTCTCGCAAAGAGGAAAATAAAAACCTAAAGCTTCCGCTTCCCAGCCCCCCTCACTTCCCCTAGTCCGTGCGCTCTCTCTGCAAGCACCGGGAAAAGAGAAGGAAAATTAAAAAAAAAAAAAAAAAAAAAAAAAACTTTGGGTATGTTTGGCGGGTTCTCTCCACAGTCCCTGCGCACCCACGCTCCAGGCGTGAGCACTCGGAGGCGTACATCACCGGCTGCGGGCGCCCAAGCCTTACACCGAGATTGGGATGTCGGTCAGCTTGCCAGGGTGCCAGGGTGGGAAGCGAAGAAGTCCCAACTCTCTGGCTCCCGCCCTTTTCCGAGTCTCCCCATGCCCTGCAAAGGCAGTAGGTCTGGGTAGCTCCAGGGACTCCCAAGAGCACCCAGCCTTTCCACTTCTTAACAAAGAGGGGCGCGATGGGAGCGCTTCCCGCCGGCGCCTCCAAGCCAACAGCGTCCGGGAGACTCAGGCTTTGAGGGTGCGCGCTGCCGGCAGCTGGTGCGCGCTGGTCCCTGCAGCCGCCGCTCCTTCCTCTGGGCCCCGAGGCCCGAGTAGCCCCGGCGCTTCGCCCCCCCCGCCGCCTTACCTGGGGTTGCTGCTGTTCCAGTAGACAGCGTAGCGGTCGGCGACGGCCTTGGAGCCCGGGTCCTGGCTGAACACACACATCCACAGCACCAGAAACACCAGCGTCAACATCTCCACGTGCAACATCACGCCTGGCCAGCGGCGGAGCCCCCGACGCGCCACTCCGGGGAGAGAGCGGGGATCCGGAGGGAGGGAGGGAGCGAAGGGGACAGAAAGAGAGAGCAGGCGCCAAATAAATATGAATAAATAAAATGAAGGGGGGCGAGAAAGGAAAGAGGCGCACACAAGCTGGGGAGGGGCAGGAGAGCAAGAAGAAAAGAAGGCGGTGAATTGCTGGCGGGGGGGTGGGGAGTAGGGGATAAAGACAAACTCGCACCCCCACTGGGGTTCGGGAGGAAAAAGGAATCACAAGATGGAGAGAAGCGTGCGTGTGTGTGGTAGCAGCGGCGAAGGCGGGGGAAGGGGTGCCAAGCTGTGTCTCGGGCGGCGGCTGCAGGCCAGTCACCCCGGCAGAGGGAGGTGCGTGCCAGGCCTGGCGGCGGCAGCGCGATTCGGAACTGGCGGCGGCGCGCGCTGCACAGTCACCGGGAGTTGCGCGCCGTGGCCGAGGGGAGACATACACCGGCCCGCCGGGCCCGGCTCAGCGTCGGCGCCGCGGGCTGCGAACGGCTTCGCAACCGCCGGGACCCTTGCACTGCGACCCGCTTCGCTCCAAGTTACTTTGGTGGCGGATGGGAAACTGCAAAAGGAGGGTGCCGTGAAGATAGGGGGTTGGACGCTTGTGGCCCCTGGAGTCCGAGAGCTTTCCCCAGCCTCCTCCTCTGTGCCTGAGCCGGGCGACCCCCGGAAATCTCCGAGGAGTAGTTGGTACTGCGGTACCGGGCGGTGCGCCGAGAAGGGTGGGGATCTGGAGCCGCAAACCCAGCCCCGCCGGCGTCCTGGAACTGGTTAACCGGCAGCTGCGCTGGCGAGGAGCGGTCTTGCCTCGAAAACCTCAAAGAAAAGTTTGGCTCTTCGAGTCTTCCGGCAGGTCCCTAGAGGAGTCGGACTGCAGCGGCAGCGGGAGTCGGCACCCCGGGCGCTGGCCGAGTCTCGGGGATTTCTCCTGCGTGCTTTTCTTGGCCGGGTGTGGGTGCACCAAAGTGAATGAAGAGCAGAGGTTATGAACCAGCAGCCCAAACCTGCAAGACGACGCCAACCCAACTGTTCTGCTGGAGAGCGGGAGGGGAAACAATCACTCTCAAATGAATCCCTCCAACTCCTGGATGGGCTGATGTCAGTCTCCGATCGCCTTCCGGGAGCGAGACTGATTCCCCACACGCGGTGCCAAGAGCCCCGGGTGAGCTCTCAGAAGTGTCCCTGTGACTCCGACGGGGCCGGCCCCAAGTCCAGCAACTTGTAGAGATACATCAATCAGTTTGAAATGGGGGAAAAAAAAGAAAAAGAAAAAAGAGAGCGCGCACGAGCGAGTGGCACCTCCCCGATGACTACATCAGAAAACCTTCCCGATCCTCCCGCAGCTGCTTCTATTTCCCTCCTTAGGCACAGCAGCAACAAGAGGTAAAAATCACAAACCGAATCCTAAAACCCCAAACCAGGCGGGAAAATAAATAAACTTGAGTGCAGCAGCACGAGCAGCCCTGGAGAGATTGAAACGACTGGCGAGAAGTGGAAAGGGGTAAAAGTCAGTTTTGCAAAAGAGAGGAAAAAAAAAAAAAGAAAAATGCTTTATGGGAAAAATCTCCTCGGGCACGCCCCCTCGTTAATGACCTGCGTGTAAAGTCGACAGCAGAGGCGACCTAACAGCAGCCTCACCATAACGCGAGGCCGCGCGCGTGAACGTGGACGTGGGCGAGGGGGGCTCCGCCTGGGCGTGTTGCACGGGGCGCTGGGTTGGCAGGAGGCGCGGGCGCGGGTGTGAGCTCCGGACCGAGCAGGGGGAGGCGCAGCCAACCAGCGTTGCAGCCGCGGCCCAGGTCATGTGGGCAGCCTTTTTTCTTTCTTTCTTTCTTTTTTTTTTTCCCCCTTCCAGTTTACTTGGGAGGGTCGGGGGTGGCTGGAGCAGCCAGTCAGGGAACAGCCTGCTATTTGCTTACAGATCGGGATTTTTTCCTCTCTTTACTCCAACCGGATTGGTTTGCTCCTCGAGAAAGAGGCGTTTTCCTAATCTCCTCCCTCCCCACGCCTCCCACCCCACCCCCCACCCCACCTTCCAGAAACCTGACTAATTGAATTACTAGGAGTGCCGAAGCGCGCTCTCCTCTGCTGGAGCCCGGCAGCCACGTGTAACCCTTTGGATGCTGAATTCCGTCGGGGTTGAGGAATTATTTGACATCTTTTTACTTGGTTGTGGGGTCTTTCGATTTTAAAGCAACTGGTTCCCACTCTGTAGACGGAAAGCCGACATCTGCCTCTGGGACCCCTCAGGTGACTTGAAGTCTCAGCAAGCGGGCTGGAACCAACCCTTAAGTGAATGCATGTTTTAGTAAATCTCTGCCCTGTTCACATCGTAGATTGCCCCATTGCCCGGCACTAGGTTATCTGGAAATCTGAGCCTTTCTCCTATGTCTTTCAAGCCTTCTCTCCCTACTGGAAATTTAAAGATTCGTGAGCAGGAGCAAGACATTTCTTTAAAGTGATGATCTGAAAGCTCTTTTTAAGAAAAAAAAGAAATGGGGAAAATCTCAGTTTAAAGTGATTACAATTCAGTGCGAACCTTCAACAGGGAGGAAACGAATGCGGCAAGTGAGCGCTTCAGAAATGCTTTACACCTTTTTTTTATTTCAATCCTGAGGTTGATTCGCTGCTCACTCCCCGCAAATAAATGCCTTGAAGTAACCCGTTGGGGAAAGAAATAGAGGGTGGAGTTGGAATGGAAAGTAGTTCCTTTTTTATTATTATTATTGGAAAGGTCTCGCGTTCCTGGACTTCTAGGACAGGTTGCAGCGCCTCTGTCCTCTGTCGCCACCTGAGCGCAATCGCCTGGCAGCTTGGCGGTCCCGGTGCCTCGAGACACGCCCCGCAGCCGTCAGGCGCGCTGGAAGCTTGCCCAACACCGGGCGCTACGGGGCCACAGGCCCTCGGAGACCTGCGGGCACCGGGCTCCGCGGGTTCAGGAGCTGTAGTATTTTTCTCTTGCCCTCTAGTGACTTTGCTGCCTCGGCGGGAAGAAATGATCCCAAGAAAGAAGGCAGTGTAGTTTTCCTCATAACCTGCCAGTTGTCCCTTTTACTTATTAGCCTAATAAAATCAAATATATTCTCCCTCCTGCGCCTTCCAGTTCTAGGACTTGGGATTTCCAGGCACTTTGGAGCTGTTTAGAAGCGTCCAGACGCCCTCCAGTGGTGGACCTGCAGTCCACACCCAGCCGTGGTGTTACCGACCGCTCAAACCCTTATTGAGTTTGATGGAGAATCTAGGGTCTTAATCAATATAGGCTTGAGGGGAAACAAACAGTTCCCAAAGGCATGGAGTTCCCTGGATTTTATCGGCCTTTGCCTAAAAATTAAATTTTTCAACTACAAAAATTTCCCCTATCTGATTATCTTGAAATCATCCTAGGAATATAACTGTTCTGTGACTAGGTATAAATCACAACCTGTATAATTATGAACTCCACAACAAACCACCCTAACCAACCAACCACCTTCCTAATTTAAAGAAAATTTAAGTTCAGAATATTCACACGAATGCCTCTCTATCATCTGCATATTTCACAATATTCCTGCTGTGAGAAAGAAGTCAGAAAACAAGGAAGAGACCACAGGATAATCTTCTATTTTTTAGGACAGTAATCTTGCTGGTCTGTAATCTTGCTGACGCTAAAGTTCTTTGCCTTTCTTTTTTACTGTTGTGGATTCATGGATTTCTTCTCTCCATGTTTTTGGTAGTAGCTCTAATAGGTGCTCATAAAACAGAAGCAGTTTTGACAGAAGAGTCCTGGACCCTTTTAAAGGATGAATGTATCTTTAGGAAGAAGAGAATTCAAAACTCCTGTCTTGGAGAAAACGCTGATCCTGATCGAAGAGGCTTTGTAGAGAACTATCAGGTGTCAGGGAGCTAGCAAGCTGGTTTCCTGTGGCATCCAAGCTGAAAGAAAAGAGAAAAAAATGATTGCCTCGTATGTTTCCATTTGAAACACACAGCTGTAACCAAATGTGAAAGATCGACATATAAGAAGAATATGTCTTAAAAATATTAAGAACATGTCTTAATATTTTAGATAGCTCTAATTTGTTTAAAGGCTGAATATGCCCATTTTAAATAGAAAAAAAATAATACTTGTGGCCTTAAAATGATTCAAGGAGCTGGAATAAGATAGTGAAATTTGCAGCTGTTCAGAACATAACTAAAATGTCTGTGTGAAATAATTCATAAACCTAAATCAAATACCTTCTTCTGGGATTATATACCTAAGTAATAATTGATATTGGCAGCAATATATGATATACATACTTGAATAGATAACAATTTATAGAGAGGCATCAACTGTACCCTTTTGTCTAGATAATGTGACTTTGTCTCCAGGAAAACACAGGATTTAAATCGATACAAATCAGCATTATATAAAATAATTGTGTTATGATTAACCCAGTGTTACAGAAGCAATGACTTTTAAAGTGGCCTTTACAGACTAAGGTGTTTTGCCAAGTATAGCAAGAGGTTCATGTCTGACTGAAAAATAAAATAAAATTAGCAGGAAACTAAATCATGAAGGAATAAAAGAGCACAGAATATTTGAATGCTTTAAGTTCAACAAGACTGAAACAGTGTAGAGCTAAGACCTGAAAAATAGGTTGCTAACACTATAAAGGGCTTTACTGCCATTCTGAAAATGATTGGATTTAAAGTTACAGGCAACCAAATACATTGGTGGTTTTAAAATAAGTGACATTGAAGCAATAATCTACATGCCTCAAATTAAAATACCAACTGAAATTTATTTATTCATTTAATTTTTCAACCTTTACCTAGATCAGTGTTCTAACCTTGGCTATGAATTAAAATACCTTAGGGGAGACTTTTGAAAAAGGATAAAGCTGGAGACCACTCCCTATTTTAGTTGGTTAAGGGTGGGGACCTGGGTCTGTGATTTTTTTTTAAAGCTCCCAGAGAATTCTAATGAGCACAGAGGATTGAGAACCACTGATCCAGGTAATTTATTTTTGCCTTAATTACTTCAATCTTTCAGGCAGAAGTAAATTCTGTTCTCATTTATCTGGAGAAGTGTCCCAGCTAACCAGTAAGGCAAGATGTTGCTACTTTAGAGAACTGATTTTTATGCTCCTCTCTATTAAAACGAACTGATACTTTTAAATAGTTTTCTATGTCACACAATTATTTGCAAATGCCAACTCCAATATGTAATTGCAGAACATAGCTTACTTGTAAATATAGCTTAATCTTTCTTTTGGACTAGTTTTTTATTTGAATTAGCTATCACAAAAAAGAAGTAGAGTTCTATTAGGTCAAGTTCTAAGCAAATAAATGAAATAAGCCAGTATATCAAACCCCACAGTCCACAGACTAAGTAACTCCTAATATAGCAAAATGAAATGCAACTAGATATTCAGAAGTTAAGCTGGAATTTATATCCAGAAGAGATAAGAAAGGAAATAAACTCTAGAGCAAACATTAAAGAAATAATAATTAAACAAAAAACTTTCTAACAATGACTAACATGATGGCATTTAAATCAACCCTCCTATTTTCCCAGAATTTTAGTATTCATTCTGAAGCCCAAAGAAACCCAGGTCCCATCATTAAACTCTCACTCAACTGCCCTGCCTGCAGACTTTTTGAGGTTATTAGTGAAGCCCTTTCTGCTATCCACCACCTTTGGAACAAGTTTCTCAGAATATTTAGAAATAACTTTGCTAGCCTTTCTCTCCTGGGAGACTTTATAACACCCTTTTTCTATTTCTGATTTAGCCGTCTCCTCTGTGTGCAACCTAACAGGAAGAAAAAAATCTGCAAAATGGAGTATATATCTCTACTTTCAATCATGTGTTCTTCAACTTCCATCATGAACTTCCCACTTTCCCTCATTCCTTTCTTTACTGTCTTGGGACTTGCTGGGTGTTTATTTCAGAGCATCCTTTCTCTTAAAGTCTACGGGTAAACAGAAGCAATTTAGCAAGTTGCTGCAATATTCTGAAAGAGGCATTTTTAAAATGTTTTTACTTATGACTAGCTGTCTATGTGTTGTTCTTTTTGCTCATTTCAAGACATATTCTAAATAAGATCAACACAGCAAACTCTCTAAACATATAGAAGTTTAAGCGGTTATTTTGATAAATACCTGATTCATACAATTAGGTAAATATGTAAATATGTTTCTATGTATTACAAATGTGTATATGTTCATATGTAATTCTGAAGGAAGCAAACAAGGGTTTGTTGGCTCAACAAATTTCCCTGTCACTTTTGATTGTCTAGATGTCATTATATATTCCATAGAGTTATATGATTAGTTTTCAACCATAAAGCTGAAATGGGTAGATGATTTATTCCCATAAGCAATTTTCATGTTCTCTTTTACTAGTTGAACATTTATGTATTTTTTACTGCTTTGTATTTTCTCTTCAATTTTTTAAATAAAATCTACCAAAAAAATTTTCTGGGACTGGGGATATAATTCAGTTGGTAGAGTGCTTGCCTCATATGCATGGGGCCCTGGATTCTAATCCCCAGCACCACACAAAAAAAAAATTATCTGAATTGTAACTAATCTAATAAATTAATTAGCATAAAATATATTGTCCAAAAATGTTCTTTCGAGTTGTTAAATGACACACTATATTGCTTAAAATGATACATATAACCATGAATGTTTAGGATTAAGAAGTTCGAATTAATGTTTTATAATTATAGATATCTACAGCATACTTTTATAAAATAAAAGAGGTACAGAGGCTGTTACAGAGGTAGTGAATTTGTGCTTTATTTCCACATTCAAACTAATAATCATGATATTTCTCTGCCAGCTCCATCTACCATCTCTCAAAACAGCATATAAATATGCATTTTTATATTCTTTTATTTGCTTAACGACCCAAAAAAGTTAATATATATAATTATGTATGTGTATGTGTGTGTGTGTGTATATATATATATGTATGCAGAGAGAGAAAAAATATATATATATGAATATATGCAGAGACACAGAGGGAAAAGGAGAACTTATATCTCAATCAATTTTCAACAAAGATTTCATCACTTCTACAAGGGTTCTGTTTAAAAATGAGCAGAGGATATAACCCCTTGTCAATAAGCATCCTTTTATAAAATAGGAAATGCTATTTCCAAGCCCTCTTTTAACTTTGGCTTTACTTTTTCTTTCTTCAGATCTATCTAAACTGGTTAAGCAAAGTAAAGTGTAGAGTTATAGTAAATTAAGATATTATTTTCTCAAATTATATGGTTTTGGTTTTGGTTTTGGTTTTTGTTTTTGTTTTTCCAGACAAAAAGCTTCTTTGGCAGGATTTGGGTCTGGTACTTCTCAAGTCCAGATTTTTTTTTCTTTGTTTGCTTTAGTCATCTAAATAATTCATATTCTCTCTCTCTCTCCCCACCACTTCCTCTTCCTTTTCCTCCCTTCCTCCCTCTCCCCCTCTCTTCATTTTACTTGGCCACACTAGAGATGGTCTTTTACAATGCACTATTAATCTTTAGAAAAAATTGTTTTTACTGCAGATTCATAATTGTAATCTGAAACTTCCAAATATCTTATGCCAACATTGTAAATTTTATTATGATGCTGTAAAGATACCATGAAAGTATAATTTTTCTTAAAGCATTTCACTTGTAGTTTGGGATAATAGTTATAAAGCTAGTGTCTATAGAAACCACTATAACTTTTATGCTGTTAGAACATCAGATAATAATGCAGAGGATTATTGGCCAAAACTTCTTTTAAATGAGAAATAATTTACTGAATCGAATCTTTCTAAGCTCAAGTATATGAAGGAAAGTATACTCTTAAAATGACTAACCTTTCATCAGAGATTATCACTTTCCATTTCCATTAGTCTCCCCTGAGCCTTTTTTTTTCTTGGCATGTGATGTAAGCTAAATTAAATAGGATTTATTGGTTCAGCTAGATTCTGAATTACCTTCTTTTTCTGTGGATTAGGAGAGTCCATTTCTTAGCGTATTTCCTTGAAATACATCAGCATTTTTTATGTGGATTCTCTAGTATTCTGCACACTTGCAATGCTTAATAAATATTACATTACATTATTAGCATAATAATAAATCATCTTAAAGTACTACATGGGCTACTAAGTGAGATTCTATTCAGTTTGAGTCAAGACATCAAAAAATTTTATTTTCTCCATACACAAGTGAAATAATTTTAAACTCTCCTTTCCATGAAATGTCCTTGGTTCCATAAGAGGTCTATATGGTACAAATGAAGTGGTGAAGGGTATATTTTTCAATTACATATTTCATTTGTTCAATATATTCTGAGGCCTGAATTTGCCATCTTAATAAGAGAGCATTTAAAATTAGGCAGACAAAAATGGAAAGAGCATCAAGGTGTCCTTTTTCCACTGGCAATTCCAAAAATTGATACAAGGTTGCCATGACAGCCTCTTGATATTGTTTCTTGCTGTTAAGACGTTTTACTTTTGTCTGTGATTGGTTGTGTCACATATATCTGGACTGATAGTCACTGAAAATGAGGATTGTCCTCACAGAAAAAAAAAAGTAGAAAATGATTCTACTTCTATGAAATGATTCAACGGTTTTGTTAAAACAGTATCATTCTAATTGGTTGTATTAAGAGAGGTCCCAGATTTTAATAGTTATAAGGAAAAAAACAAAACTATTTTCCCTTCTAAAAGTAGTGTTTAAATATTGCACGTGTCACCTATTTGTGTATTAAGCAAATAGGATAAAAATGATGCATCCTCTGGTAGACAGCAAGATGACACAATGGCTCCTTTACAGGACAACCTTGTAATCAGTCCCTGTCATCAGCAGATGGAATCTGTCTTTTCTTCTCTTGAATCTGAGCTGAACCTTGTAACTCATTTTGGCTAAAAGAATGTGGCAAAAATAATGTTGTGCCAATTCTGAGTCATGCCTCAAGAGGTATTCAGGCTTCAATTCTTTTCCAGAAACCCTGCCCAGTTGCCATGTGGACAAGCCCCACTAGCCTCCTGGTTGACATATAGCCGTTCACCAGCATCATCCTAGATAATCCCAGAAGCAGAGCCACCTAGCTGACTGCAAGTACTAGCAGATACTTGCAGGTGCATGGGAAAGCTTAGAAGAATTATATGACTAAGCCCAGCCTAGATTGCCAACCCATAGGATCCTGAACTGAATAAGTGGTTCATGTTTTAAGCTCCTGAATTTTGGAGTACTTTGTTATACAATAACAGATATCAGATACATTGTCTTCTTAAATTACGGGAAATAAAAATAAAAATATCATTAGGTCAAATATCATTCTTTTACAGTTTTGATTTTCTTTACTGAGTTACTTGGTATTAAACCTGTAATTGGAATCACAACTTTTTGAATGTTCCTAACAGAAATGTTTGTTCCTGCTACCTTATAAATTTTATGGGGAGTCTTTTGCTTCAACAAAACCTTACATGGAACCCTAAATGAATAGAGTTAATGTTCCGGCCTTTCTAATCCTCTTTGGAGAATGTCATTTGGTTAGAATAGCAAACCTGAGCAGATGATTTATCCAGAGGTGATTCTTCTTCTAAAGTGTCCTGCAAGAAAAATGAAATGGTCAAATCAAAGGAAGCTGTGTTTAGCTTCATCTCAAATCTCTGCATCACTCACTACTATTGATTTAACATCATGGCACCTCCATATTTCAGCAGGAGGATCTGCCATGAGACAGAAACTGTAGTGACCCCATAAGGGTCATCTTGTTGTCAACTTCAAATTACAACATCTCTACTCTTGGCTGACAGCCATGGCAGGCCCTGGGAAGTGCAGCTCTCTGTAGATGGAAGAGATGTGTTTCAAGGAAATGAGCTATAAAGTGAAATTTTATATATTAAGTCTCATCTTCCCATAATTTAAATTTGTGCAACAGGAGGAGGATTTTGTCAGGGTCCTTTACCTGTAGTCTCCCTGAGTCTTCTTACTAGCTTGTCTGCTTACCTGAGTTTCTAATGTGCACCATTTAACAGGTATTCTAACCCACAAGTTGTCTTTTCAGTACTCATTTCACTTTCTTCTCTGTAGCACCTAGATGATTGGCCATCCCTCCTTCTTGACACATTCTTATCCTTTGACATTTGTTACTTCACATCTGTAGAATTCTCCTATCTCCAACCTGTTTCTTGGGCCAACCCACAGCCCAGCACCAGGAACATACTGAATACTTGTTAAGTATTTGTGAAGCCAATAAATATACAATACCTATTCCTTAAATATAGGTGTATTTTAGACATATTTTCCTTCTTTACTAGCATGATCTTCTTTAATAACCACATTCACACTCAGCTACAATTATAGAGGTTTTTTTGGTAGCTGTCTCTCAAGATTTAGCTCTAGGATGGACAAACTTTCCACCACACGCACATTGCCAGTCTTCTCACTGACTTATCCACATGACTAAACTCTGATACCTAAAAGGTAGTGAGTTCAGAAAGTGCATCTATTTATCCGGCAGAACTAGACACCCCTTGCTGGGCACTTCTCTTCAGTATGCCAAAGTCAGGATGAAGTCCTCCATCAGTTTCCATATGAGACTGTCTAGTTGATTGACTTGAGAAAGCAGAAGGCTCAATCAAGGAATGTAAAAATTCATTTTCCAAATTCTCATTTCTATATCAAGTTGCCTCCTAACAGACTTTAGCCATTTACTCTTAACTCTGTTCAATATCTACTCCATTTTGCAGCTGAAATGATCTACTTCAAGCGGAAATTGTGACGTCACTCTCCACCATTTAAATGGCTTCTCCTACCTCTCAAAATAAGGTTAGAACCCTTACCATGCCTACTAACCCCTGCACAAGCAGACCTTTGCCTTCCTGTTTGATTTTATCTCAGATTCATCCCCACGTCCAATAACTGCAGCCACTCTGACTTTCAGTCATGTCCTCAATGAACCTGTGCATCTCCCTATCTCTAGGGCTTTGCTTGTGCTGTCCCCTCTGCCTGAATCATTTAATCCCCTTCCTGTTTAACTGGTATTCATTCAAATCTCAGCTCAGACATTGCTTCTTTAGTCAATCTCTTCTGATTCACTAGAATGGATCAGGACTCCTTGAAATAAGCACTTGGCACTGAGTTTCCTTTCTTCATACTCCCTGCCCTCTTATTGCAATTGTGTATTTTGTAGCTATTTCTTCCACTTCCCCTTATAGTCCAGGTTCTCTCCACCATCTCTCCTAAACTCCACATTGTACACAGCATGTAGCAGACATGCTATTAGTATATATAGTGTTGAATGAATGAATGAGTGTTCTAGTACTTTACACTGTGTTTTCCCATGTAGTTTCTATTAGGAACCAGATCTCAGGTTATATAAAAGGCAGCGGGGATCAAAGGGAATAACAGTAAAGTGCCTCTCAAAGATTTGGAAAAGAAAGATTCCCCTCAAAAAGTTTAAACAGATGTACAGGCCCTGGGTTCAATCCCCAGTACTGCCAAAAAAAAAAAAAAAAAAAATTAGGCAGAGAAGCCCACACAGTGAACCTAAACAGAGAGACAGGAAACCAATTTCCAAGAAATATTTGCAAGGCTACGATCCACACCTAACCAAAAGTCTCCCCGTTTTCAAAGAAGTGTGGCTACCTCAAAGGGAACCAGTCAGAAATGAACCAAGGAAAATGAAATTACTCCAAGCAAATTCAAAATTCTAATTTCTAAGTACTCCCAGCCAGGTGGTGCTTGATTAGGTTGACAGGTAAATCCAAATAATAAACAACTCCACCCCACTATCTCAAGTCACATAACAACCTGCCTTGTTTTGATGCCACCAAATAACCCATTAATTATTGCCTCACATGGAGCTTATCATTCATTCATTTATTCACTCAAAAATTTGTTAAAAATCTAATATGTGTGTTAAGGCTCAGAAAACAATACCCCAAAGTGAAAGGTGTGGAAGTAGCCTCAGAAGCAAAGTTTCTGTCTGACTTCTCCTGTCCTCCTGTCTCTTAGCCCTCATTCTCCCTTGAGGCAAGCCATAGAAACTAGAATTTCTCTTCTTCAAGGTGGTCATAGGCACTAGAACCTCAAAGACAGCCATGAAAACTAGAATTATCCCTTGAACTTCCCTACCTTTCCAACAGTTACATATAAAGAAATTAGACCCTTACTTGAGAGGGTTCTGCCCCATACCTGGAAGAACGAAATGCTACAACTGAGAAACCCAGAAAATCTGAGCAGACAGGCCTTGCTGAGCTTCCCCTCCATCTGTTACTGTTAGATCATACCCTAGTTTTTCTAGTTATATTTCTACACAGCTGTCCATGCTTCATAAAAATGGGTGCTCTCCCTGAGTCTTTGGGTCTTAAACTTTTTCTCATTAACCCATCTTTCTTTACAGGGTTGTCAGCCATGACCCTTCATGATGAGCAGGAAAGGGGTCACCCCCTTGCTATGGTCTGGATATGGGGTTTCCCCACCAAGCATTTATGTGTTGGAAGCCTGGTTCCCAATGTGGCAATGTTTAGACATGGTGGGACCTTTAAGAGGTGACACCTAGTTGGGAATTGGTCAGATCATTTGAGACTATTGTCCTTAGATGTGTTTAAGGCAGTTCTCCCAGGACCCTGAGTTAGTTTCCACAAAAGGGGTTTTTATAAAAGAGTGAGCCTTTTCACTCTCTGGAGTTCTGCAGTTGACTTTGTGTTTCCTCCCTCTTATACACTATCCTACCACAAGTCATCTGCCATGATGCAACACAGCCAAAGAGGCCTTCACCAGAGCTGTGCGAATGCCTGCACCAGGCTTGTTGATCTCCAGAACTGTGAGATAAAAAACCTCTTTTCTTTTTAAAGTACTCAGCCTCAGATAAGTCATTACAGTAACAGAAAACAGACTAATACACACCTTTCTACCTATTCAGTGCCATGTCTTGAGGCCCAAGCTGGCCCCTGTCATCACAAAACTTATATTACAGTCTTGCAAGTGACAGACAAATTAAAAGAGTAATTTACCACGTAAGTGTCAGGTCCTGTAGTGGACTAATGCTGTCTGCCTGTCTGCCTAAGATTCTTATGTCAGAGAATTTCTCCTTTTTTCATTCTGTTCTGGTGAAACAATCCATTGTCATGATCAAGCATCCTGCAACACTCCCATGCCCATCACAGAGGAGAATATGTGACTAACGTAGGTCACTCTAGGTTCTTGCTGACATATATAAAGGCAACTTGGATTGAAAGTACCTGTCTTCTTTGGGATGTTGCATTACATAGATATAGGTTTGGGGCAGCTGGTAGTCATCCTGTATACTCTGGGGGATAGGGTTGCCAGATTTAACAAATTAAAATACATGACACAATCATTCACTCAATCAGCAAACACTTTTTAAGCACCTACTATGTGTAAGGTGCTATTCTAAGACCCAGTGAACCAAACAGATTAAAATGCATACCTTAGAGAGCTTATGTTGTAGTGTGTGTGTGGGGGGGGAGAAACTAATATACAGGGTTAATAGGTAAAATATATACATAAAAGAAAGATACATGCAAGAGTATAAGGTCATACAGGGAATGGGGATAGGCAGGCTCTAATGGGGGGACAGGGTTGCAGTCTTAGAGGGAGAGGTCAGGGGAGGTCTTGCTGAGAAGAAGACAATGGAGTTAATAGCTCAGAGAGGTAAGGAAGCAGCCATGCTAATATGTGGGACCCAACAGGAGTCCAAGCAGAAGGAACAGCAAGCACAGAGGCTCTAAGCAGGAAGAATACCCACAGAATTTGAGAGAATAGTGAGAGGCTACAAAGTCTGAAGAGAATCAGTAAAGGAATGAACATAAGGAGACAATATCTTGAAGTAGCAAGGACCAGATCTATTAGGCATCATCAGACTTTGCAAAAACTGAGATTTTTGCAAAGGAAAAAGCATAGAGGGTTCACAGAAAAGAATAGGACTTTGGTTTAAAATAGAATCATTCTGGCTATTCTGAGATTCCAGGGCAGGGGCAAAGCAAAGACTAGCAGGAGATTTTTGTTCTCTAATCATTGCTTCTATCATTAATTACAATATATTCACACTAAGTAAGTTCCACATGTCAGGATTGCAGTATTACTGTATACTTTTATATTTTTAACTCATTATTTTTTTTTCTTTCCTTGTTACCATTTGACCAAAACACAGTGGAGCTGAGGAAATGGTAATGGAGATACTTGAACATCAATATGGTCTTTTCCCCAGGAGTCTATAAAACAAAAGATTTAAAACATCATCCTTCTGCCTTGATGTTCTAAATGAAAAAGCAACCCCTCTGCAGTCAGAGAGGAACTTAGTTGCTGGTTCCTATGCAGGTGAATTATGGCCTAAGGAATAACAAAAAAAAAAAAAAAAAAAAAAAAAAAAAAAAAATTACTAAATGACTTACATTGAAAGAAACAAGAAGAGAGGAAATATGCATGAGCTTAGGGAAAGGATTTTATAATGTACCCAAGTCGACTCAATGATAAATGTACATAATTAATCATAGACACCATTTTGGCAAATGATATTTTTAAATGATAGAGGCAATTATCTGTACAATTACAAATGCACAGGAATGCATTATTTTCTGACTTTCAACAGGCAGCCTACCTTATGGAGTAGGTAAAGAAGAGACTTGCCTAATTTAGCATTCTAGTTTGTCTAACAAGGTAGTTAGGAAAGGTTCAGCAGAGGAATGCAGTAATGCCCCTTCTTGGTTCTACCACCGCTATTTGTGAAACAATTCAGTCCCTTATTGTTTCACTTTGAACCATGTAATAGTCTCACCTTCTCTTTAAAAGAATCTGAAATAATTTTGCATTAGTTTTCCAAGATATATTCCGGAAACAAGTTGAAAAAAATCATGGAGACAATGAAAGCATATTTGTTACTCTCTGCGAATAATATTAAAGTGAGAGGGCTGGGGATATAGCTCAGTTGGTAGAGTGCTTGCCTGTCAAGCACAAGGCCCTGGGTTCAATCCCCAGTACTGCAAAAAAAAAAAAAAAAAAAAAAAATTAAAGTGAGAGAAAAAATGTCAGTAAGCAACAGTCCTGCTTTTAACTTGATAGAATGAACTTTGTGGAGTTTCTTTAGCCTGTGTTCTTATCTTACAAAAGCAGTATGGCATGGTGAAAAGAGTTCAGTCTGGAATCAGACAAATGCAGTTTCAAATCTGACTCTGCAATTTACAATGATGCTCACCTACAGCAAGTTACTAAACATCACAAAGCATTAATTTCTCTGTAGAAGTGAGGCTAATCATATCAATCTTGTACAGTGTGCTGGGAGCAGTACACAAGGTAATGTTTGTCAGTGTCATCTGGACTAAGGTCAGGGGATACGACATGTGTTTGATACTGTTCATATTATTAATGCTAAGCCCTCCCCCAGCTGAAGTTCTTTAATATCTTATCCTTCCAAAACAAATCATAATGTCATCCCCTATCACTTATTCATTCTGCCAATGTGAATTGAAAGCTGTGGTACATCCGAGATATCGGTGTATAAATAAATACATCATTTTAGATACAAGTAAGACAAAGATGATTATTCAAAAAAAGGCTTCAAGTGACAGGTCAGCAATTTCAATCACTAACTCAGTCCAAAACTATGTTGTCCAATCCATAGACATTGAGTATGTGGAATTATTGAGCCTCTGAAATACAACTATTTTGAATTTAAATGTATTGAAAATGTAGAACACATGCCAGATTTTGAAAATTTGGAATAAAAAAAAGACAACAAAAATCTCTCATAAGGGCTTTTTCCATATTAATTACAAGTTGAAATGATCATACTTTGTATATATTGAGTTAAAACATATTACTAAAATGAATTTCATCTCCCTTCTTATTTCTTTAATGTGGCTCCTAAGACAATTGAGATTTTGTTGCACACATTTTGGGCTGACATTGTTTCAGTTGGGTAGCCATGGTCTGAATTTTTACAAGGGACAAAGGGATGAAAAGAAGAAGGGAAGAAAGGGAAAAAAGGAGGGAAGGAGAAGGGAGAGAGAAGGGGGAAAAAGAAAAAGAATCTTCAAGAATCAGACATGTAAGAAAGGTGTTACCACAGAATACTCTTTTCTATGTCCACCATGAAAGGCAGAAAAAGTTGAAGAGATTGAGATTCTGTGGTTGTAGCATAATGACAGGTTCAAGGCAAATGCTCAGTTGACCCAGCTGGTATTATGTCTTCATGGAATGTTTCCCTCTGGTATTTTAGGTGCTAGGATTACAGTGGTGAACAACCTAGTCTAGGGAAGAGTTCTCAATCTACAATTTGTAGTTGTTTTTAATTATTATTTTTTTTGGGGGGGGAGGGTACTGGGGATTGAACCCAGGGGCACTTGACCCCTGAGCCACATCCCCAGCCCTACTTTGTATTTTATTTAGAGACAGGGTCTCACTGAGTTGCTTAGGGCCTCGCTAAGTTGCTGAGGCTGACTTTGAACTGGCGATCCTCCTGTCTCAGCCTCCCAAGTGCTGGGATTACAGGTGTGCACCACCGCGACCGGCTTATTATTATTTTTTTTAATTGCAGTGCTGGGGATTAGAACTCAGGGCCTTGTGGTTACAGGGCAAACACCCTACCAATTGAGCTATATTCCTAGCCCCAGAGTTCTCAATCTAAAAGGGAATAAAACAAGAAAAAATGGTGCAACTGCTATGTTTGTTATGTTATATTGCTCTAATGGACGTAAAAGATCTCATGTGCTAATTTTATTTCTAAAAGTTTGTGCATATCTGCATTCTGACCCTTATTAGAATAATTTTCTGCTTTATTATAGTGAAATATTGATAGCAGTTGTACAATTAAAGGCAGTTTTCTTTGCTTTGACCAAATTTCACTGACTCCTATCTTACAAAGGTGTTCAGTAATAAAAGCTAACCTAGAAGTGCTCATTTGGCATCTATTTTTTTTTTATCATACTTATCATTCACACACCAAATCATTTCTGAATCCTTCCGCCCCACTTCATGACACTGGTGTGTGGCCCTCTAGGAAGTGATGCTTGTACATATGCATGAGGGAGAGAGCAAATATGTTTATTTTTGAGCAATCATAGCATTCCTCCCTCCTCTTCCACCTCCAGGCCACTGCAACTGACTAGCTGCTTGGGCACTTCAGGACCGCAGGTCTCCGGTCCTGATAAGAATATGAGCAGAGCAGCAGGATTTGCATCTTAAAGGAAACAGAATCCTGGAAACGGATCTCTAAAGAGGGCGGAGGGGGAAGCAAAGTTCCACAGGAGAGAGAGTTAGGAATCAGGGTTTGTGGGGGTGGAGAGAGAGAGAGAGGAATCAGCAGTGACCATGGCAAGCTGTGTGAGAGATTGAGAGATGAAATTGAAATACTGAGATTCTAAGAGCAAGGGCGGAATGAACAGAGACAGGAGGATTCCAGGAAACCTTGCTGAGGGTTATATAATCCCTTGGTGATTTTCTGAGAGGATTCAAAATGCTTCTCATGAATTTTACTGGCCCTGCGGTCATTTGACACTCTGGTGAGACACATTCCTATAAGTCCAGCTTCCTCTGGATGTGGACGTTACTTCTCAGCTGGACTCAGTCTTGAAAGTGAAGATTTCCCCTGGCATCTCTGCAGTATAGCAGGGTATATCCTGAGTCCCTTAGGATATCAGTATAGTCAGTATATCCGTGACAGTCCCTTATAACTTAACCCGAGTAGATGCTCCACAAACAGGTTGAGTTAAAATCCTTGCGGTCTGAAGGTAGATTTGATGTCAACTTCTCTGAACACCAAATAGGTCCAACAGCCAAATTTAATGAATGTGTCCATGTGGTTCTAGGCAGTGATAAAGAGCTAGCCAAAGCATTCTTAAATCTGCATGCTTGTGATGCAAAGAACTGTTACAGATCTGGTTTACAAGTTTTACTCAGTGGGAAAAAAAAAATAAAAATAAAACCTTGACAAGAAATACATATTCTCAGCTTAAATACAAAATTTCAGTTTCCCACCGCCTCTTGCCCCAAAACGGTAGGAGAAATTTTCTTAGTTGCAGGGCTTGCTCTGTCCGCACAGGATAGTAAAGAAGAAGAGAAAGAAAGGTCTCCTAGAAGCCGAAGAAGAAGAAGCAGAGTGATGGGTAGGCTGGATTTTAAAGTCACCAGCCTGAATCAAACACCTTGTTTAGGCCCAACCCATATAAGTCAAATGGAATTCCTTGGTATCTGTTTTTAAAATGCCTGGGGGGGATCTAGATGCTTAGAGATGCTTAGAGATTTAGATGCTTAGATGCTTAGAAGCACTCCCCGTGGTCCTAAACCAATCTCAGCCTTCACTTTTTACATCATAATACAATGGATTACAGCCCAGACCTCAAGGCCTCTAATTCAGTTAGTAGCCTAGGGCTATGAATCTACAGGAAGCCTCCTTGCTTTGACCCTAACTAGGGAAACCTGATGGTCCGGTGTGCAGTAGCCAATCCCAAGTCACAATGTTATCTTGGAAAAGTCACTAATAGCTTTTACTTTCGCTCTCAGAAGAATCCAGTTTTGAATGGTAAATTACATGGTCTGTTTATATACAAACAAACAAAGAAAACCAAGCTTAGTATAGTATTTTCCTGGGAATTCTTCCAGTAAAGATTTAAATATTCTCTCACTCCTTTTGCAAATGTCTTTCTTTTTTCTTTTGCATCAATTAAGGCTTAAATGCCCTCCAAGCAGTTGATTTCCTCACCTTTCTCCATCCCCTGGAATTTTTTCTCCTCATCTCATTCTAGAGTCCAAGCAGAGACTGTCATTTAAAGATTTCCTCTTGTTTACTCTGCTTTGAGAGCAGCGGGAGTGGGTGGGGGGAAATATCCTGAAGCTCTGTGGGGCCAGACCACCTGGGCTTTTCTCCAGTCCTTGTTTGACTAGAAAAATAATCGTATCAAGTACAATATTCAGAGGAAGTGTGCTGTAGCTGATGCAGGAATCGGGCACTGACAACTGGAGACTGACCAATGAGTGGACCTCATGTCACTACAGACAGAGGAACAAGCTGACCCCAGGGTCTTCTAGATATGAAACCAAATCACAGGCTTCCCACAAAGGAACGAGGAGACCAGAAACTCTTCATTGTTCTCTTCTGCCCCATCTCTTCCCTAGGCTTGACACTTCTCTTTGGCCTGGGCTCTACCCCCTTTTTTTTTTTTTTTTTTTTTTTTTGCGGTGCTGGGGATTGAACACAGGACCTTGTGCTTGTGAGGCAAACATGCTACCAACTGAGCTATATCCCCAGCCCCAAGGGCTCTCACCTTTCAATCCCAGTGGCTTTATCTCATGTTCCTTCTTTCCTCTACCTTTGCCTGTGTCCTAATTCCCCACATTATACTAACTTGCCTTGCACTGACTCCTACCTCCTGGAGTTCTCCCAGGATTCCATTTCTAATTGTGGAATTGCTCAGGAATAAAGACCAGGGCTAGAAACCCACCATCTGGGTCAAGATGACACACAGGTCAATTCAACGCCAGAGTGCCTGTGACATGGTCGTAAATGTAGTTTTCTTCATGTTTACTACCTGATCTACCTCCTCTTACCAAAGTTCAGGTTCCTCTGTGGGGGTGATACTGGTAGGCAGACTGGAGCCTCTGCATCTGTTTTCACTTTTAAGTGTGGCTCTTTCCTTGACCTCTTCCCTTCATTCAGTTGCAGATCAGTCTCTCCACTCACAGCAGGCTTCCTACTATCCTCCCAAATCATCCCAGCTCCTTTCCTTCTCTTGTGAGTTGCTAAATTATTTTAATTCATGCCAAAGATTGGGTAATATTAACCACCAAACACTTATGATCACAGAACACAATTGCAACCAAGGGGGGTGGGTTGCAAACTCAAATGACTGGAGGGAACAGATGACAGGTGTCTGGTGATCTGTCTGGTTGGGAACCTGAGTAAGCTGGCATGCAACTGCCCTGTGTTGTCTCCAGTCATTGTCTTCCTGCAGAAGACCATTGGCATGAAGAATGCTAGAACTGAATGCTACATCCTTCCATGTATCAGAGAGAAATCTCATTCTTATGAGCAATCTACTAATATTGGCAAATATTTTTCAAAATTTTAAATTTTATCATGATTAAACAAAACTGTCAGTGAGTACATATGATCTGGTTCTTTGGTTTGCCAGTATACAATGGCTTTTATAGTGTATTCACAGACTAGCTTTTATGCAATGGGATTTTAAGATTGAAAATCATATCAGACAACAACATGAAGTCAAGTGGTGTGATATTCTAAAGAACACCCTGGAAATCTATGAATGCTAGTGTTTATGCATGAAAACAACTGTGGCAACAACAGGAATTCTTAATAAGTGACAAACTGCCACTTAAGAAAATCTTTTAATGAAAGGATATTTGAAATATCCTATATAAAGAGGTCCACTGTGAATTTTTTCTTTGTGCCTAAATACTTCATTTTTTCATAAGCAAAAGCCTCTAATTGTCTTCCATTTTAAACTATCCTGGTCAGCACGGATATTAAGGAGGTAGTTAGAGGGGAAAATAATGACACTGTGAAAGTTGGCAGTGAAATGAGTTAATCTCTTATCCCTCATGACAGTTTACATTATGAATGACAACTAAGATTATCTATTTTGCAAATATTATAGCTTTATTTGTGAACAAGGTGATAGGAAAATACCACTTTCCACTATTACTGAGCATTATCTTGATTAAAAAAAAATCAGGATGTAATGCTTTAGTCAAGTATTTCAACATGAGATGGCACAAATGACCAACTGACTAAAACTCCAGAGCAGTTTTTTTCAACCTCTGAACTTTGACATTTTGGGTCAGATGATCTTTGGAAGTGGCCCCAAAGATATAAAGAGTGGCCCCATCTCTAAGCTATTTAGCAGCAACCCCAGCCTCTGTCCATTAAATACAAGGATACCATTGGTACCCTTCCCAGTCCATTTGTAACAACCAAAAAGCATCTATAGGCATTGTCAAAAGTCTCCCAGGGGTCAAATTTGCTCTGGGTTTCCAGACCATTGCTTCAGGGGAATTGTTATGCATGAAAATTTGAATTTTGAATCTCAAAAAAGTCTTAAAATGACAGTGCACATAAGAAGAGAGGTACTGGAGAAAATGTCACCATTGGTTTTCCAGGTCCTCGGGGGACTGTGGAGATGAAACAAGAATGTTGAATGTATACTGACAAGAAAGTTGCATGGATGGCAGGAAGGGTGGCTCTGATGCAAGCCCACTCTTCTTGAAAATTATGACTCTACAAGGAGGTACAGTGGGGTGCAGTGGCACACACTATGCACACACTTGTAATCCCAGCAACTCAGGAAGCTGAGGCAGGAGGATCTGAAGTTCAAGGCCAGCCTCAGCACCTAAGTGAGAGCCTGTCTCAAAATAAAAAGTGAAAAGGGCTGGGGATGTGGCTCAGTGGTTAAGTGCCCCTGGGTTCAATCCCTGGTACAAAAAGAAAAATAAATAAATAAAAATAAAAATGGAGGAACCAGTAGAGAGGCCAACCAATGATCTCTCTCACCTGGTAGATTCCAAACTACAGTTGGGAGCTCTAGCCTTCCACCAACCACCAGACGTCAGGAGGTGAGCCGTCATCATTTTGAGAGATGATATGATATAGAACAGTTAGACATTTAATAGGGAGTTCTTTTCTTTTTTCTCTTTTTTCCCCATTTTGGAAAGAAAACATTTTTCCAGAAAAATTTGAAAGGTTATAATAGTGGTTTGAAATCAGTAACTCTCAATTTTTTCTTTGTGGTTATGGAAGAAATCATCAATTTCATTTCTCAATAGAATCTTATAAACACAATAGGCCAAATGCCAGAGCAGAAATTAAATGGCTGTGTGATCCTCAAGGGAAGACATACTTTAAATATGAAGTATTCACACCAAGCTTTGAGAACAGCGCCCGAAAGAGAACCAGCTGGAGTATGTGTGGCTTGCATTTGCAGTTTTGACAGCATTGTTTATCAAAATAACTACAATTTTCAGAGAAAGACTACTGAATTTTTACTATATTGCTTTTCTGTCTGGAAGGAACTATAAAAAATAAATTCACTAAGTTTTTGGTTGAGTTTTGGTTTATTTAACTTGTTTCAGTACAGTTAAATGCTTCAAAATGGCAACTTCCAGGCCTCTTGATGATATAGTGTTAACTTAAAATCTGTTTTGAGGGTATTTTAATGGTGAATGCACTTTATGTACAGCACAAGAGAGAACCCTCATGGACACTACAGCTTTACCAATAATGTACCAAAATTTTTTTTTATCAGTTATAACAAATGTATCACATGAATGCAAGCTGTTAATAATAGGAGAAACTGTGAGATGGGGTGAGGGTTCATGAGTGGAATTCTCTGTACTTTCCATTCACTTTTTCTGTAAACCTAAAACTGCTCTAAAAATAGTCTGTTACTTTAAAAATCTGCTTTGTAAATTCCATAGTAAGAAAAGAAAAAATCCAACAGTGGTAAAATTCTTTTTTTTTTTTTTTTTTTTTTCCTAATAATAAAGACTGAACCCAGGACACTTAACCACTGAGCCATATCCCCAACCCTTTGTTTTTATTTTATTATTTTATTTTTTTTTAATTTACTTTCAACAGGTCCTCACTAGGTTGCTGAGACTAATCTTGAACTTGCAATCCTCCTGCTTTAGCCTCTCGAGTGGCTGGATTACAGGCATGTGTCCCCATGCCAGGTGGCAAAATTCTCTAAGTGTCTTTAAAATAGGCCTTAGAAACCTGATCAGCTCATTGTTTATTTTCTTTCATTGCTGAAAGATGATTTCTCAAGATGAAATGTAAAGAGGAAGTACTTCCTTCTTTATCCACACCTGGCCACAGGGCACCCTTATCCAAACTTCTGAAAAATACAATTTGAACACTATAAATAGTGATCCTTCGATTGCACTATACTTTGCTTTTTTTTCATTTCAGTAATTTTTTTAAGCTTTTACATTTTCTCCTCACAAAAATAACTTTTTAAGTAAAATTCACTCAATTATTTATAATGCACTATATGTGATAGGCAGAATTTGTTTGTAATTCTTAGCATATAAGAGTAGCCCAAGAAAAGTAACATGATGAATCAGAGAGCTTTTTCTTGGACTTTATGCAATAGCAAACAAGTTAAGCTGAAATGTAGTAAATTTGTTTTCTCAGTGACATTCTATTCACCCTGTCATAATAACTATAGATCCCAATTTTAATCTCTGCCATAATAGATTTTTCAACACAGAAACATCCTGACTGGTTGTCAGAGAGGAATCTCTAGGCTAATTAGACCCTCATCAGTCAGAAAAGGGCTCAAAGCAGAGCTCCATACTCTGAGGGGAGTGGAGCAATGGAAAGAAAGGTTCAAAGAATCCTGCATTCATAGGAGATTCCATGAAGTTGGAAATCAGAGCCTACCTCTGTTACAAAAGTAAGAATATATCCAAAGCAGCTAATCCTAAATGCGACTGAATTCAAGACTAATCTAGAGCCAATATGGGTCAAATACAGAGTTAGGAGGCACAGAACAGTGTGGCAAACTCACTGGCTCTGAAATGCGAGGGAACTGGGGTTGTACTGCAGGCTGCGTACCTCCATTCTCTGCGTCCCTTAAGAGTCAGGCTCAGAGAGCATAAGTGAGGATTTTTCTTGGTAAGAGCAGCAGTAGCTACATCCTTTAAAAAGTGCAAGTTTCCACGAAGGTGATATGCAACTCAGTGGAAAGTAAGGAGGCTGGACTTTGACAAGAAAGTTTGGATTTCCAAAGCAGTGGAAGAAACAAGTCACATTTTGAGGTAGGACTAGAAGTTATTTTTTGGAGGAGAGAAAGGGAAATATCACCAAGGAGGAGCTTTACTTACATTTTAAATAATATTCTATTTGTATTTTAAAATTCCCAGTGGTGTATAATAAATGCTTGTTATGTTTCTTTTTATATTTTTCCAGAAATTTGAAATATTTTAAAATAAAATAATTACAATTAGAAACATAGAATGGGAAAATTTTTATAGCTCAAATAATTTAAATATTGTCTGTGTATATTTGTTGACTTTCAAGTCATTATTTATTACTGTTTTGGGAGTGTTTGGAATTTTTACTTCAAATTTTCTGAATGATTGTTTCATTTGTTTTTGATCTGTATTTTCCAAATAGTTGAAAATAAATAACACTGAAAAGAAAACTTGCTATGAAACACTGATATCACAAAAGTATTTTCAGCTTATAAGAAGTTCCATTATAGGGCTCTACTTTAATTTTTATCATTAATTACTAGATAGACAAGGAAAAATTAAATTTGGAATCCAGGAGACACTACTAATGGAAAATGTAGTTTATTAATAGGTTAACAGAATTTAATTTGCTAAAATTTATCTCTCAATACCTTCAAACATGGAAGTGCTGTGTAAAATGAGATATACTAGTAAATTCCAAAGTATAACTCAGGCTCTTGGGACTATACACCTCTTTGATCTCATCACAAATTGGCTCCTGGAAACCAGAAGGCCTCCTGGACTCAGTCTCCAGGGATCTTACCCCTGAAGCATCTCAAAACAAATAAAGTGGCTGAGACAGACGCTGGACCCAGACAGATTGGCAACCATTTCACAAAATTAACCCCAAATGATGTGAACAGACAATTCTCCACATGTAATTATGGCTTTTGTTATTTTTCCCCCATGAAAGCATTCTATTGCTTTGGCTTAAATACAACAGATAGAGGTATTCAGCCTGGGCTGGCAATATATCCGATCCATATTTCAATAGATTATCCTGAATTGGCCTCCTGGAAGCATTTATGCTGACCAGTTTTGAAAACCTCTTTGTCAGCCCTCACCCTTACCTGCTCACACCCAGCACTAATGGATGAAAGCAGGGGGTGATGATAATCACTGTCTGTCTGCTCAGCCCAAGTGTGCTGCCTGAGTCTGCACGACAGTCGTCTGGAAGGGAGAAAAAGGAAATAAGGAGTGTAATTCAATGAGTACTTGGGAACCAAGCTTGAGGGTTTCTTTTTCCTTTTAAAGGAATAGTGATATCAGAAGCAGGATTATGAAAAAGAAAGAGTTAGTAAAAATAGGATCTTTGTGAATTCGAATAGCAAGGGCATTTCAAATTGAATTACACAGGATCATGGCAATTAGAATTGGAAAAGATCTTTCAGTCTTTCTCTGTCAAAGCATGATTACTCCCAATGGTATATTCTTCCGAGCTTAGTCCAGTCCAATTTTAAATGATTCAAGTGATCGAGCCTCCTCGGGTCCTCTTGGGATATTATTTCACAGTCAAAAGAGCTAACTGCTAGGGGTTCCCCTGATATTTTTTTCTTCACTTTATTTCCATTATTCTGCTTTGTGTTTCCCCAATTCACCTTAAAGTTATTTGAATTTAATTTTAAATGAATATAGTTTGCATTTAAATCATTGAACCCAGCTGAATCTGGGTCTTTATAGGTGGTTTACTGTCTCTCACTTTCTTTCATACACCACACACACACACACACACACACCCTCCCAACACATGCATACACACATACACTCATACATGTATTCATATACATACATCTACAACTAGAAAATATACAGCCACAATGTACTTATGAGAAAAATAAAGGTCCCTTACTTTAAGATTATTCATTAACAAACAATCATGAGAATATCAGTAACTACTGTTTTAAAACTGATAAAGCAGCAACAAATGTAAACCTAAATGTTATTTTTCCTGGAAAATATTATATTTTTTTCACATGAATAAAATAATGTGATCTTTTATAGCATGTTTGGTGTAACTAATTTAGTATAAGTAATATACAATATGGTATTAATGCTATAAATATATTCATAAAAATATTCAAACTTTTTTTGCATTAATTGAAACAACACTGACTCATATTTTCTTTGTGGATGGCTCATTCTTACACTAAATATGGCTTAAGATTTGAGTAAGTTGTAGAGCCTGGGAGAACAGCTTGGGGTGTTCAAGGTTAATGGATATTGCTTAAGGGTATTTAAATTTGATCAAAGAATTTATATAGTTTTCCATGTCCTTTCCAAAGGGCTGCCCCAAAGTACTTTTCCCACCTGTCAATCAGTCAGCCAATATCCAATAAGGGAGGAGGAGGGATACCCTGGGAAAAGGAGAAAAAAATGTGAATGATTTCAACTTTCTTTAAAAGGTAGAATTCACCATTTTAATGACAATTTTTTATGTCATTAATTTGTAAAATTTTCAAGCTGAAAGGGAATCTTAGAGACTATCTAGCTCTGTGATTATGCAGTCCTGAGCTGAAAATTTCTAAAAAGAGCCTATCTAGGAATTTAATCTTTTGAATTTGTCAGTTTGATAAATTTTAGTTAAATATCTGTATTGCACACATTTTTACATTAAATTTCTTTGTGATTTTTTTTTTCAGTACTAGAAACTTGGGGTCATGTGCATACTATGCAAGCAGTCTACTGCTGAGCTTTCCCCCCTGCCTTTCTTTATAAATCTTGTAAAAACTTACAGTAAAAAATGTCAAAGAAGAAAGAGAATGTGAGAGGAAATAGCAATTAGAAATAGGTTTGCATAAGAAAAATCAGCAAGACTAAACATATTAGAATAAATTTCTAATATTCTAGAATAATTCATTTGATTTTTAAAATATATGTAAGTAATATAAAGTATCGATAGGAATTTATATCAGTGAATAAATGTTTGTTAGATACTCTTAAAAAATAGAGTTTTTAATAAAGATAGAAATTGCCTAGCAACAATGGTTATATGATAATAGTGGAGGAATAAATAACATCAAAAGAAGAAATATACAAAGACTGTGGAAATAAACAAAAACTTCACCAATGACCAGTTCTGATAATCCCACTTTAGGAATAGCTTCACGAACTGATAGAATTAAAACAGCATGAAATCATCCAGTGAACAGAACAAAAAAGTGTATGTGTGTGGGGATAGAGGGTGTGACTCAAGACCCTCAAAAATTTTGGAGTCTGAGATCAGCCAATCCCAAAAATCCAAAAACTGAATGGTCTCTCTGATAAATGAATGATGATGCATAATGCGGGGGGGAAGGGTGGCAAGAATGGAGGAAGGATAGATAGCATAGAGGGAAGGGAGGGGTGGGGGCGGGTGGGGGGTAAAAATAATAACAGAATGTGTGACAGATACCATTGCCCTGTGTACATGTATGAATGCACAGATGGTGTGACTCTACTTTGTGTACAACCAGTGAAACAATAGCTGTACTCCATTTGTGTTCAATGAATCAATAAGTAAATTAAAAAAAAAAATTTTGGAGTCAAGTATCTGAAAACTTATTTCCTAAACTGTCATCCATTATACTTCTATTTAATAAACTCCATCTATTCAACAGAAAAAAAAGAAAGAAATAGGTTTGTGAAATTTTTTTTGACGATGAAAGCAAATGGAATGGCAAATGAATAAGCTGAAGAGAAAAAGCTAACAATGGCTAACAATTTTTGAGAGCACTCATTATGTGCTAAGCATTATAAAAACTCCACATGTTAGTTCAGCTAATCTCACAGCACTGTGAGGTAAGTAGCATTCTCTCCAGTGAACAGATGATGACTCTGAGGCACAGTGGATTAGTAAGAAAGCTGTTCTATGGTAGAACTGACTCTTAAGCCAAGAGATCCAACTCTCCCATCTATGCAAAGGGGAATGTTAGTGACAATTAGGCCAAATTGTTCAACTTAACCTTGGGAAAACTCAGCAATGGGAGGTACTTTCACAGTGGAAAGAGTTGGGGGGAAAGCTGAAACAATGATTGGTTGAAAGACTATAGCAAAACCACTTGGACTGCTAGTTCCCTTTCACTACGCCAAGTGGGACTGAGGTTTGAAAATTCTTTATGGAAGACAATGAATTTCCTTGAAAAAAATACTTAGGTAACGGATATTGTGGGTTCCAAAAAGAAAGCCAAATGACTACCTTCTCACCTACACAGTAGCACCTCATTGTCTAAAAGTCCCATCAATGTATGGAAAGTTTCCAATAAGATTTCATCACATTGCTCTTCATGTCTGTTTCTGCTGACTGCTTTTTCTCTTGATAATATGTTGCGCTTTCCTTGTTTTTGTTTTTTTGTGTGTGTGCATGTGTGTATGTGTGTGTGTGATTTTTTATCTATTGCTGGATAGTGTACAAAAGACCAGTAGAGTCTGAAGGAAACATCATGCGAATATCCATTTGAAAAAAAAGTGAAATTTGACTCCTATTTCAAACCATACACAAAATTAATTAACGCGGGATCAGCCAGGACTTCTGATGTATGACAGTACTTTTTAGCCTTTAACCAATCATATTTATCCATTTTTAAATATTGGATGCTATGTCAAAATCATTTCAGCTTTTCTGCCTTCTTAAATAAGTCATGTGTGTTATAGAAAAAATGATAACACAGTAAGACACACTAGAAGAATCAACCATGACTCTTCTGCAGAGATCACTTCTACTGGTATTTAGTTAGGAGTTCTTAAGATGTTTCATTTTTCCCTCTCACCATAAACATTTTGGAGAAAAAATTGAGTTAAGGCATACTCAATCATTCATACAAGTAATGTTTTTCATTCAGTAATGTTTCGTGGACATCTTTCTTTAGCATCTTTTATATTATAAAATCATTTAAATGTATAATATTTCATTATATGGATAGTCAGTAATTTATTTGCCATTGTTATTATGACATTAATTTTATTTCCACTTTTAAGTTATTGTAAATGAAATAAAATAGTATCACAATGTGACATAGCTGTACATTTTTAAGGTATTTGATTTATATTACAAAATTGCCTTTAGAAGTAGTATCAAATTTCCAGTTCTATCAATGTTTATAGCAGCACAATTCACAATTGCTAAGCTATGGAGCCAACCTCAGTGCCCTTCAAAAGATGAATGGATAAAGAAAAGGTGGTATATATACACAATGGAGCATTACTCAGCCATAAAGAATAACAACATTATGGCATTTGCTGGTAAACAAATGGAAATGGAGACTAATGTGCTAAGTGAAATAAGCCAGTCCCATAAAGTCAAAGGTCAATGATTTTCTCTGAAATGTGGAAGCTATCAGAGAAAATAATAAAAGTGGGGGAGATAAAAAATAAAGAAGAAAGATAAGTGGAGTAGACAAAGGGGAATGAAGAGAAGAGAGAAGGGATGGAATAGGGAAAGACAGTGGAATGAATCTAACCTAACTTTCCTTTGTACGTGTATGAATATACCATAGTGAATCTCACCAGCACGTATATCCACAAGATGATAATTAAAAAAAAAAAAAACTATAAAGAAAATAGCAGAAAAATCAGTAGAATAGAGGAAAGGGAAAAGAGGGAGGGAGCAAGGGAAGGAAAGAGAAAGTACTGGGGGCTAAATTAGAACAAATTATATTCCATGCTTTTATAATTATGTCAAAATGAATCCTAATGTTATGCATAACTAAAAAGAGCTAATACAAAAAGCAAAAAAAAGAGATATTAAATTTTACCTATATATCAGGAGCTATGTGAAATGCCTGTTTCACTGATAGCCAAATCTGGAAATTATTATTTTTATAAAATACTCAAAAATCAAAAGAGAAAAAAATTATAATGTTAGTTTTTAACATCACAAGTTTATTGGTCATATTATTTCCTCATTTATAAATTGCACATTCATATTTTCCCCAGTTTTCTTAGATACATTTTTTTCTTGGGGGAGAGGGGTCCAGGGATTGAACTCAGGTTCATTCAACCCCTGAGTTGCATCCCCAGTCCTATTTTGTATCTTTTTTAGAAACAGAGTCTCACAATTTGTTTAGCGCCTCGCTTTTGCTGAGGTTGGCTTTGAACTCACTATCCCCCTACCTCAGCCTCCCGAGCTGCTAGGATTATAGGTGTGCATCACTGTGCTTGGTTTAGATACAATTTTTATTAGAGCATTATAGTTACATATAGTAGTTGAGTTCATCTCAAGAAAATCATACATATATGGAATTCAATGTCAGTTCATGTCCCCTCCTTTTCTTCCCCCCATTCTCCTTCCTCTATTCTACTGATCTTCCTTGTGCTCATCTATTTGTTTATTTTGGTTTGTTCTTTCTACTTATACATAAAGGTGAAATTTCCTATGATATATTTATATATGCAGATAGCATGATTTTTAAATTCATCCTGCATTTCCTTCCCTTTCTCTCCCCTCCTCCCTCCCTTTCAATCTTCTACTCTGCTGATTTTCTCTATATTATTATGATATCTGATCTTCCCTTCCTTCTCCCTTATTTTGCTCTAGCTTCCTTGTATGACAGAAAACATTCCACCCTTGATTTTCTGACACAGGCTTATTTTACTTCCCATGATGTTCTCCACTTCCACCCATTTACCAGCAAATGCCATAATTTCATTCTTCTTTATGGCTGGGTAGAACTTCATATATATGCCACAGTTTCTTAATCCACTCATCCACTGACTGGCAGCTGGGTTGATTCCATAATTTGGCAATTGTGAATTGTGCCACTATAAGCATTGAGATGGCTGTGTTGCTGTAGTATGCTGATTTTGGTTCTTTGGCTAAATGCCATGGAGTGGGATAGCTGGGTCATGTGGTGGTTCCACGTCTAGTTTTTTGAGGAATCACCATACTGCTTTCCAGAGTTGTTCTACTCTGCAGTTGCACCAACAATGTACAAGTGTAACTTTTCTCTCACATCCTCACATGCATTTAGTATTTGTGTTCTTGATAGTTGCCATTGTGACTAGAATGAGATGAAATCTTATTGTAGTTTTGATTTGCATTTCCGTCATTGTTAGGGCTAATGAACATTTTTTTAAATGTATTTGTTGGACATTTGTGATTCTTCTTTTGAGAAATGTCTGTTTAGTTCTTTTGCCTATTTATTGGTTGAACTTTGTTTTGCTTTGTTTTTGATACTAGGGATTGAACCCAGGGGTGTGTAACCACTGAGCCACATCCCCAGCCCTTTTTTGTATTTTATTTAGAGACAGGGTCTCACTGAGTTGCTGAGACTGGCTTTGAACTCACAATCCTCCTGCCTCAGCCTCCTGAGCTGCTGGGATTACAGGCATGTACTACCACACCCGGCTATTGTTTGGATTTTTGCCTTGTTTGCTGTTGTTGTTAGTTTTTTTTTTTTTTTTTTTATTCTGGGTATTAATCCCCTGTTAGAAGACAAAGACTTTCCCCCAATCTGTAGGCTCTCTCTTCACACTCCTACTCATTTTTTTTTTTTTTTTTTTTTTTTTTTTGCTGTGAAGAAGTTTATAATTTGATGGCATTCACTTATTATTCTTGGTTTTATTTCTTGGGCTTTAGGGATCTTATTAAGGAAATCAGTGCCAGCACCAATATGATGGAATGTTGACACCTATGTTTTCTTCTAGCAGCTGCAGGATTCTGGGTCTAATACCTAAATCTTTGATCCATTTTGATTTGACTTTTGTGCAGAGTGTGAAATAGGGATATGTTCTTCTACATATGATTATCAGGTTCCCCAGAATCATTTGTTTCAAAGGCTGTCTTTTCTCCTACACATACTTTTGGCACCTTTGTCAAGTTTCAGATGGATGTAAGTATGAGGGTTTGTCTCTATGTCTTCTATTCTGTTCTATTGGTCTTCATGTCTGTTTTGGTGCCAGTACCATGCTGTTTTTATTACTATAACTCTCTAGTATAATTTCAGATCAGGTATCATGATGCCTCCTGCATTGTTTTTCTTGCTCAGGATTGCTTTGGCTATTCTAGGTTTCTTATTCTTCCAAATGAATTTAAGGATTGTTTTTTTCTATTTCTGTGAAGAATATTACTGGTATTTTTCTGGGGATTGCATCGAATCTATATATCACTTTTGGTGTATGGCCATTTTGACAATGTTAATTCTGCCTATCCAAGAAAATGGGAGGTCTTTCCATCTTCTAAGGTCTTCTTCAATTTCTTTCTTCAGTGTTCTATACTTTTCATTGTAGAGATCCTTACCTCTTTGGTTAGATTAATTTCCAAGTATTTTTTGGAAGCTATTATGAATGGGATGATTTTTCTGATTTCTTCATCAGCAGAACCACTATGTAGTATAGGAAAGCTATTGATTTATTGCTGTTGATCTTATATCTTGTTGCTTTGCTGAATTCATTTATCTGCTCTACAAGTCTTTTGGTGGAGAGTGTTTTTTTGTTTGTTTTTT
>JAJEJO010000535.1:709343-786693 GCA_020662805.1 Glaucomys volans | reverse complement strand
AATGGAGGAAGGATAGATAGCATAGAGGGAAGGGAGGGGTGGGGTCTGGGTGGGGGTAATAATAACAGAATGTGTGGCAGACATCACTGCCCTGTGTACATGTATGAATGCACAGATGGTGTGACTCCACTTTTTTGTACAACCAGAGAAACAATAGCTGTACTCCATTTGTGTTCAATAAATCAAAATTAAGTAAATTTTAAAAAATGAACTTATATACAGGCTGAGAAAGAGAGAAGACACAAATTACTATATCAGAAATAAAAAGGAAGATGTCACTACAATTCTCATAGACATTAGACAAATAATCAAAGAATGGTATGAAAAATTAGATGTCTACAAATTTGAAAATCCAAGATAAAAATGGATAGGTTCCTTCAAAGACATAATCTGCTAAAACTCACAGAAGAAGAAATAGAGAATCTAAACAGCCCTCTATCCATTAAATAAATTGAATCGATAATTTAGAAGCTTCCTGAACAGAATCAGTCCCAGGGGGGTTTATAGGTGAATACTACTAAATGTTTAAGGAAGAAATTGTATTAATTCCCTATAATCTCTTTTAGATAATAGAGGCAGATGGAGTACTTCCAAACTCATTCTATGAGGCCAGCATTACTTTAACACCAAAGCCAAAGACACCACAAGAAAACCACACACCAATATTTCTCATGAACCTTGATGCAAACATTAATATTAGGAGCTTGAATTCAATAATGTATACAAAGAATTATACACAAGTCCAAGTGGAATTTATACCTAGTATACAAAGCTAGTTAATACCAAAAATTAAGTAATAAAATTTATCATAAAATAAAATTCATAATAAATAATATTAATATTATTATCAATAATTATTAGTAATTATTAATTAATAATTAATAATAAAATAAAATTCATCATAAAATAATCAAGCTCAAAAAGAAAAATCACATGATCACATTAATAGACATGCAAAAAAACAGTTGACAAATTCCTATATCCATGCATTATAAAAACTCTCAGCAAACTAGGAATAGAGAAGAACTTCCTCAATTTCAAGATCATCTAGAAAAAACAAATGAAACACACACAAAAAAACCATAGCCAACATCAAAATTAATGATGAAAAACTCAGCACTTTTCAGCTAAGATCAGGAACACAGAGTTATGGTTTGGATATGTGGTATCCCCCAAAAAGTTCACATTAGGCAACCCAGTATTAGAGGTGAAGTGATTGGATTGTAAGAGCTGTAACATAATGTGTAGATTGAGCCATTTGATGGATTCATACTTTGAATGGACTACTGGGTGGTAACTGGAGGCAGGTGGGGCATGGCTGGACGAAGTAGGTTACTGGGGTAAGCCCTTGGGGATTATAATTTATTCTCGGCTCCTCATGCTCTCTCTGCTTCATGGTTGCCATGAACTAAGCAGCTTTCCTCTGCCATGCCCTTCTGCCAGGATGTTCTGCCTCATCTCAGGCCCAGTACAATGGATTTGGTTGTTCATGCACTGAACCTCTGAAACTGTGAACTCAACATAATTTTTTTCTCCTCTATGTTGTTTTTGTCAGGTATTTTGGTGACAGCAATGAAAAACTGACCTGCACACAAGGCAAGGCCACTTCTTTTCCACATTATACTAAAAGTTCCTAACTAGTGTGATAAAAAAAGACAAAGAAGCAAAAGTTATACAGATTGTAAGGGAAGAAATAAAACTATCTTTGCTAATAGATGACCTGATTGTCTATATAAAACATCCAAAACAATTGACCAAAAATCTGGAATACGTGATTATAGGATACAAGGTTAATATGTGAAAGGCATTCATCTGGGGCTGGGGTTGTAGCTTAGTGGTAGAACACTTGCCTAGCATGTGTGAGGCACTGGGTTTGATCCTCAGCCCCACATAAACAACTCAAATAAAGGTATTGTGTCCATCTACAATTAAAAAAATATTTTAAAAAGTTACTCAGCTTTCTGGATTCCAAAAATTAGCAAGTAGAATTTGAAATTAGTAACATAATAACATTTACATTAATACCTCCAAAATATGAAATATTTAGATAAAAATCTAACAACATGTAGGGAATCTATATGAAGAAAACCACAGCACTCTGATGAAACCTATCAAAGAAGAACTAAATAAATGGAGAGATATTTCATATTTATGGATAGGTGGACTCAACATTGTTAGCAATATTGAGTTCTTCACAACTCAATCTATATATTCAATGCAATACCAATACCAATCAAATGTCAGCAAGCTATTTTGTGGATATCAATAAACTGATTCTAAAGTTTATATTGTGAAACAAGGATCCAGAATAACCAACTTAATATTGAAGAAGAAGAATAAAGTTGGAGTCTAACATTATTCCAGTTCAAGACTTATTATAAATCTACAATAACTAAGACAGTATGGAATTACTGAAAGAAGAGACAAACAGACCAGTGAAAAAGTTTAGAACCCAGAAATAGACCCACATAAGTACAGTCAACTGATCTTTGGCAAAAGAGCAAATGCCACATAATTTAACAAAGATAGTCTTTCCAACAATGGTATTATAACAACTAGATGTCCACATGGCAAAACATGAATCTTGGCACAAACGTTTCACCTTCCCAGAAATTTACTCAAAATGGTCATAGGCCTCAATGCAAAATACAAAACTGTAATACTCCTAGAAGATAACGCGAGAGAAAACCTACATGACCTTGAATATACTGATGCCTTTAGATACGACATTGAAGGCATGATCCAGGAAATAAATAATTGATAAGCTGGGCTTCATTAAAATTAAAAACTTCTCTTTGAAAGACAATGTCAAAATAATGAAAGACAAGATCCACAGAAAATATTTGCAAATGACTAATTTAATAAAGGACTGTAATCTGAAATATACAAAGGACACTTAAAACTCAGCAATATAGCTCAGGGCTAGATTGCTTCCCTAGTATGCTCAAGGCCCTGTTCAATCCCAGCACCTAAAAATCAAACAAACAAACAAAAACTCACAACAACAGAACCCTCAACAATAAAAAAATAAACCTAATTAAAAAGCAGGTAAAGATCTGAACAAAAATCTCACCAAAGCAGATGTATACGTGACAAGCAAGCATATGAAAATGTCCAATATCATATGTCTCGAGGGAACTGCAAATTATAACAATGAGATTCCACTGCACCCCTATCAGAAGAGTTAAAAGCCGAAATACTGATGACTCCAAATACTGGTAAAGATGTGGAGCAACATCTGGTGGGAACACAAAATGGTACAATTTTGGAAGATAGTTTGGCAGTTTCTTACAAAACTGAATATATTCTTACCATTTCATCTGGTAAATTTGCTCCTCAGTGTTTACTCAAATGAATTGCAAACTTATGCCCACACAAAAACTGGCACACGGATGTTTATAGCAGCTTTATTCATAATTGCAAAAATTTGGAAGCAACCAAGATGTTATTCAGTGAGTGAATTGATAAACTGTGATACATCTGGAGTATAGATATTATTCAATGCTAACAAGAAAAGAGCTATCAAGTCATGAGAAGACAAGGAGGAACCCGAAATGCATATTACTAAGTGAAAGAAGCTACTCTGAAAAAGCTAGATACTATATGAATACAACTCCATGACATTGTGGAAACAGCAAAATAATGGAGACAGTAAAAATGATCAGTTGTTACCAGTGGTTGTTACTAGGTAGACAGGAATAGTAAGGCACAGAGGACTTTTAAAACTGTATATTAATCACTTTTCTGTTGCTATTACAAATTGCTTGATACCAGATACTGTATACAAAAATAGGTTTATTTAGCTCACAGTTTTGGAGGCTAAAAATAAAAAATTAGGTGGCTCCCTTTTCCACCTCTGGTGAAGGCCTCCTTAGCTGAGTCACCACATGATGAATGGCATCATGACAGGTAGGCCCATGAGAAGGAGAGTTGATACTGGGATATAAGAAGTGAGGGAGTGGGGAGAGGAGACAAGTGCTGATCTTTCATAATAGTTCTCTGGTGAGAATGAAGCAAAGTTCAATGAGAACTATATTAATTCCATCTGAGGGCAGTTGTCCCAGTGACCGAAAAATTTCTCACTAGGCCTCACTCTTGAAGGTTCTATGACCTTCCACATTCCCACACTGGGGGCCAAGCTTCCAACATATGAACCTTTTAGGGATATGCTTAAACAATATCCAAACTGTTGCCGCCAGTAACACTATTTGTTACAGTAGTATAATGATGGATATGTGTCATTATCCATTTGTCAAAACCCATATAATGTACAAAATCGAGAGTGAACTCATGGGTTACCTATGGATTTTGAGTGATAATGATGTCAACATAGGTCAATTGATTGTAGAAAATGCATCATGTGGCACAGGATTTCAGTAGCAGGGCAGGCTATATGTGCGTAGAGATGGGGTATTGGGAATGCTCTGTATTTTTTGCTTAATTTTTGTTTGAACCTAAATCTTCTTTTTAAATAATATTTATTAATTTTTTAAAAAGTAGATGCACAGGGCTGGGGATATAGCTCAGTTGGTAGAGTGCTTGCCTTGCAAGCACAAGGCCCTGGGTTCAATCCCCAGCACCACAAAAAAAAAAAAAAAAAAAAGTAGATGCACAAAACAAATCGGTTTTCACATTCATGTTTGAAATCTTCCCCTACCCCACTGAACTTTCTGAAAAATTAAGAGAAATGGTTTATTTAGTTGCTTTTAAAATCATGAACTTAGGCTTCTCTTTTTTTCTTTTTGAAGTTTGAACCTATGTTTATCTTCATAGCAGAAATATAGAAAAACTCTCTTTGCCTGATACTTGAATTACATCATATGCTATTTTCCATTAGAATATAGAAGATTTCAATTTCATAGTTTTAAATAATCCTCTCTGATTTTTGGATTTTAGAGAGAATTATACTTTATTATCTTTCTTAAAATAGAGCTTCTGGGTATTTCTACTAAGATTCTAAAAAGAATGTGGGCTAATAGTTATTTTAACTATGTAAGTGCACTTTAATACTCACACACAAGATGTATTGTGTTTAGATTGGTCCTATAATGAACATTTTTCCAATATGATTCTTTTGTATTACAGAAGAAATAACTCGAGTACCAGAAGAGAAATCGTATAGTATTTGGTATCAGGTGTATTTTTCTGATTGTCTGCAGGTGGGAATGTTTATGAAGAACTAGGCATTTTTTTCTTTCTAATGTTATTCCCTGAGCAGGTCTTTTGCTGTCACATTAGTCTGTGCCCCCTTCTTACCGCACCTGTTCTTTTCAGAGATCATGTTGCAAATAATTACATAATTATCTACTTTGGGAGATTATTGGTATGCTATGAGTGAAAGATAATGGATCAGTCACTTTGCATGATTGTAATTTTTAAAAATGTTACCAATAATATTTGGACAACAAACTCCATGAAGAATGAGTAGAAATTGATTTTTAAGACATAGGGAGTCCTGGGAACCAGTAGATGAGTAAATTTAAAGGGACTTTCTAGGGTCCCTAAGGCAGAAAGTGTCTACCAACTTGCTGAGATTTTTTTCACATGCAATTTTTAAAAAGTACCTGCCCACATATTTATAGAAATGACCATCTGATCTTTCAAGACTTCATTCTCCACTAGAGAGTATTTTCTTCATACCAAATTCACTGACCTTACCTCCAATTATTTCCAACCTCATTCTTTTCTGATTTTACTTAATTGTCTATCCTCCAAAGAATTCCCATAAGTGCTCCTAATAACTATCTTTTACCTATCTCCCATGATTTCCAACTACTTTTCTGTGCATCATTCTTTCTTCTGACTCAGTAGGAATAATGAGCTCCCTGCTTTCACTCTCCTATTCAGACCTCTGGAGGGATGTTTGAATGTCACCATGGTGACAAGGTACCACAGCAAGGCCCTGCTAGGGATGGGGTAGGGCTCAAGGGATGCTAAGGCATACTGCTGGCAGAATGAGTTTCAGTCCTCTTCATTGGGAGAGAATAGGAGGTAGGTGGACATACATAAAATTATATTCTGATGCTGACAGGCCTTGAAAACTAAAATTAATTCATTATTTCAAGGAAATAAATTTTGGTTTTGCAGTTCATCTCTCAATTCAAATGAAAAGGTAACCAAAATTCAGGGCCTAGAAATATTGCTGTATCACCTCTGAGTTAATGAGCCTTAGAGGGGTGTGTGTATATGCAATGTAACACTCTCAAGTAAACTAGGCTCCACATTAGTTTCTGAGTCTTTGATTTGGAGAGGTAGTTTGGGAGTAATTAGTGTTGGGAGAAGTGAGTAAAATAATTACTATCAACCTTGTTATATCAGAGTGCCCTAACACAGGACAAATAATCAACCATTTCTTCACTGCCTGATTTTAGCACAATATTGTTAAGGGATGTCCCCACAGAAATCTAGGGAAACCAGTTTCATTAAGAGTCCATAACTAATGATGCAGTAACCATTTCACATGGTGGGCTGGGGTATAGAAAAATCATCTCCAATTCTTTAGTACAGATTTAAATTTAGGTTTTTCACTTAAAACTTTTAGAAAGTAAAATTCTAAACCAAATATTCTTTAAGATGTCATAGACACTCTAATAACATTCTAAATGGCTGCAAAAGGGAAAAAAGAATCATTTATTGATCAAAACCAAGCAAAAAGACAATTAATGGCTCAAAACACTAAGTTAAGGAAGTAGATTATAAAATACATTTTAGGTTTGAAAATGCAGAAAGTAAAGGAATAACAGACCTTATAGGTAGTACTTTGTAATTCTAATTTCAAGGACTTGGAGTGGTAGCTGAAATTACATTTTTGTATATAGGAGAAACATTTACAACCCAGTTATCTTAGAGAGTTGCTCCTCATTAATTGGTTCCACCTGGGTCACTCTCCAGCTGGTCCTTCAGACGGCACTGTCTAGCATGGTGCTAAATATGAAAAAGTTTTCTATGTATGGAACAGGTCCTCCAAAAATGCTTTGGGATCAGGGAAATTTAAGGATAATGACTGGATTGGGATGTAATTTTCTTGCATGGCATACAGTGGCTCTCAAACTGCAGTGTATATCAGAACTACTTGGAAGGCTTGCTAAGACAGACTGCTGGGCCACCTCCAGAGTTTCTGATTTGGTAAGCCTGTTTTGGGCCCAGTATATGCATGTCAGACAAATTCCCAGGTGATACAGATGCTGTTCACTTGGGGAACATACATTTAGGGCCACTGTTCTGGACCAGTCATCTCAACCCTGCCTGTGTATTACACTGTTATCTGGAAGTCTTTAAAATAGCTAGTGTCCAAATCATGATCCAGACCAATAGCATCAGAATGGTGGTGATCATGATTAGGCTTCATTATTTTTCAAAGTTCCCTCATAGTTTCCAATGTGCAGTCCAGTTAGCTAACACTGCCTAGTCTCATGGTGCTCCTTAGCCTGGGCTATACATTAGAGTTACCTGGGAATATTTTTATTTAGATATAATTGATGTATTATAAAATTTATTATTTTAAAGTGTACAAGTCAGTGATTTTTATTTATTCATCAAATTGTACAACCATTATTACTATCAATTCCAGAATACTTTCATATCATTTTGGGGACTTGTAAACAAAATTCTGATATATGGGTTCTACTTTCAGATAAATCTAATTTCAATAGGCTCAGGTATCTGTGTTTTTGTAAAATCTTCAGGTGATTCTAATGCCCAGCCAGAGGGCGGTGGGTGCAGCTTAGTAACAAAGTGCTTATCTAAAATATACTAGGCCCTGACGTTGATCCAGAACCAACAAAGGTGGGGAGTGGGGAGGGATGGAGGGAGGAAGGAGGAAAGAAGGATGGATGGAAGGAAGGAAGGAAGGAAGGAAGGAAGAAAGGAAGGAAGGAAGGAAGGAAGGGAGGGAGGAAGGACAGTTCCTGAGTTTGGTTACAGGCTTTGCAAGACTGTGTTAGGAGTCAGAAGCTTCAGTTGACTCTGGCAGTGATGTTGTAAACAGAGGAATTAGCTCACATTCTCCCTAAAAAGTCCTGCCTATCCATTAAATCCTGCCCATCACAAAAGAGGGTAAACATCATCCCTGATTTCCAATTCCAAAGCAGAGAACTGGGTAGACTTTAGTAAATGGACCTGGAGGAGGCCTGATGGGAAGCCTGGCTACACTGCCTGCAGTGCTGCATTGAAAATCAAAACCCAGTTTTAGCGGCTGCAGGAGCTGCGGAGGACTCAACAGGACACAGCAGGACTTTGCTGCTGGTGAATTTCAAACATTGGCTTACATATTTTTAAGGATTTCACTTCTCAGAGAGTGTTGGTCTGATATTTCAGTGCTGCCTTTTGTTGATTAAGGGACAGAAGCAGAGTTTGAATACTGGCTGTTTTGTTTTGTTTTGTTTTGTTTTGTTTTGTTTTGTTTTGGTACTGGGGGTTGAATCCAGGGGTGCTTTATCACTGAACCACATCTCCAGCCCTTTTTAATTTTTTATTTGAAGATAGGGTCTCACTAAGTTGCTTATGGCCTTGCTAAGTTACTAAGGCTGGCCTCGAACTCAGAATCTTCAGTCTCCTTTCAGTTGCTGGGATTACAGGGTACATTACCATTCCCAGCTTGAATATTGGCTCTTCAATTGCTATTTACCTGATTTATTTGGGGCAAAGCTTTCTGAGCTATATTTTCCAATAATATTCCCAGTAATTATTTCTAGTGATATTCCTTTCTCCTATGAGATGTTCTGGTAAGGAAACAGTGTGTTGGGTACCTGCATTTCAATAGAGTGGATCTATTGGAAAGACCAAGAGATTTGGATTCAATTCCTGTCTCTGGCCATTTATGCTGGTAAGTTTTGGGCAAATCAGTGAGCATTTATGAAATGGGGAAACTAATAATATCTGACTCATCTACTTTACATATTTTTGTGAAGATCAAATGTTATAGCTTACATGAAAAGGTTTCATATACTATGACACCATATAAATGATTATGCATTAGGACATACCTAGATAGAATATGAAAGGGCAGAAAGATGCATAATTTATTAATTAAGTTGATTTCTTTTGATGTCAGACAGTTTGAATCTTAGGACCTCAGGAGCAAAAAGATACTTTCTCTTAGGAGATCATTTAAAAGCAGCTATTGCCTAAAATCTAGATGATGAAGTCTTATTTAATGTTTTAAAACATTTAGGGAGAAGGGATCCTAGGTTGTATCTTTTAAATAATCATCATTTTTCATCTTCCCTGACCTCTCTGTTCTTCCTTTGGTTTTGATCCTTGTCTATATAGAATTAAGCCTGCTCTTTTTGTTCATGGTACTTAGACAATGTGAGACTCCTCTTCCATTGCCTGCTCCTGATCCCTTTCCTCATTCTCTCACAAGTCTCCTTCTTATGTTTGCAATATGAATTCCTCCCAGCTACCTTTTGTGTGCTTGTGTACAAGTACATATGTGTATCAGCAAAAATATTATTTGGTATGTATGAAATGTTTCAAAAATGTATGCAATCAGTATTGTGCTATAAATGTCATGTTTTATTTTACTTAGTACGTTTTGGGGATCCAGTCATGCTACTATAAGATCTAATTATTTTCTTTTGATCATTGTGTATTAGGCAAGAACTCTGCTACACTTACCTATTCCCCCAGTGAGTGACACCCAACTCACCACACCAAAAAACAATGCTACAGGGCATTTCCTTGTGTGTCTGCTTGAACATCATTATACCAGAGTACAGTCTGTGAATCATGGAGTATACTCATACTCAGTATCACTAAATCCTGCCAACTCGTGATTATACACTACATTATGTTCCTACCTTGTTTGTAGGAGGGCTCCTGTTTTCCCATATGCTTGCTAGTAGATCATATGCTTATCACTCAAATTTTGTCAATATACATAGTACCATGTGATAGCCCCCGTTAGTCTTCATTGGCCTTTCTCTATTAGTGAGATTGAACATCTCTTCAAATAGTTTTTCACCATTAGGGTCTCAGTAAATTGTCTCTTCATACCTTTACTCGATTTTCTGCTGGGTTTCTTTTTCTTGCAGATTTTTGGGAGTTCCTTATATATTCTAGAAATGAATGTTTTGCCTGTTACAGATTCGAGGATCTCCCAGTCTGTGAGTCACTTATTACTATTGCATATAGTGTCCTTTGTTTGGTAGGAAATAAATTGTTTCGACGTTGTCAAATTCTGTCCTTATTCTCTGTATGGTTTCTCCTCTAACCATGTATAACTCCATGAAACTGTATTATAACATTACTTTTTACTTGTTATTTATTCTTTTACCAGCAACATACTGTTTTAACCATGATGGGCTTTCTTAATATCTGCAGTATTTCTTAATGTTTCTAGTGTACGTCTTTTTGCTCTACTGTCTAAAAATTGTCTCAGCTGTTGATGAGCCTTTGTTGTTCTATGTTAATCTTAAAATCAGTTTATCCAGTTCCTCCAATATATTCTACTGAAATTTTTTATTGAAATTGCAATGAACTTGTAGATCAATTTACTGAAGTCTATATCTTTAAATTCATATACATGTTCATGGTGTAAATTTCTATTTATTCAAATCTATCTTCTTTTAGCAGAACATTGAATCTTCACATGTGAAATCTCCATTAGATTAATTCCTGTATAGTTTTTATCTTTCATGCTATTGTAAATGGTGTTTTGTTTTTGTTGCATTTTCTAATTGACTGTTGCTAATATAAAAAATACTACTTGTCTCTAATGATATTTTATTTCTTAACCTTGCTGACCTTGAACTCCATTATTACTTTTAATAGTTTCTTGATTCTTTTGTGATTTTACATAAATTATTTATATGGTCTACAAACAATGGCAATTTTGTCTTTTCTCCTCCAAATTTTCTTTCAAATTAATTATCTGAATGCACTGGACAAAACCTTTAGTAATATATTTCCCGCAGTAGCATTCAAAGAAATTAGCCTTAATTCCAGATACATGATATTGTGGCTATGAAGTCATATATCCTCTTTGTTGAGAATGTGCTGTGGCTTCGCATAGGGCTTTTATCCAACTGTGGTGCAGTGGCAGGGGTGGGAGGGAGACAGAACCTGGCTAGAAAGGAAATCCATGAAAATTCTTTGATAATACAAATCCAGGGATTCAGCTATTAAAAGCCAGGTAATTGTGGCAAAAATGCATTTTGGGTTAATACTTGAGTGATTGTATAGTCCAAATTAAATCTCATCCCTTTCTTTTTTCTCTGATCTCTCACACCTTAAGAGTACTCTGGAGCCCTTCCACCTGTAAATATCCCCATACTCTTTCTTGAAATGTGTCCATGGTTTTTCTGTCTCTTCCCCATTTCCATCTTCTTTTCCTATTCTATCCTTTATTATGTAGCATAACTTATCTCCCAGAGAAAAATAACCCTTCCTTTAAAGGAGGGGGGATTTATAATATCTAAATAGCAGGTGGAAGCAGAGCATTTGAATTTTTATTCTTTTTGCTTACATAATTTGGCATATTGTGGGTGGATCATTAGGTATTCAGGCAGAAATATTTGAAAACCTTAGTTCATTTTGCTCTATGTCCTCTGCCCTATCAGCCTAACCCCACAATTTGTTCGATATGACATCTGCCTCGATCACCACTGTGTCCTATTTATGCAATCTAATGTAGCTTGTTTTATTTATTTATTTAGGCAGCTGTAACACATTGCTGATCCACTTTGAAATTACACTTAACTAAATTCCCAGTGTTACCCAGTTATTTGTATAATTAGTTTTTGGATCTAATTCAAAGATTTCACACTTGTTCTTAAAATTTTATTCTGATATTCTACCTTATAAAGAGTTTTAGAAACTTGTCCCTGTTTATCCAACACACCATCTAGTGCTCCAATCATCTATCCATCTGTAGAATTCGATAGGAATGTCATCAGTGTGCTCATCCAAACCTTTGATAAATATGTCAAAAAGGACAGGGCCAGGGAAGAACCCTGAGGCACACCACTATAAAATTTCCTTCAGGTTGACATGGAATTAGCATTCTTGGACATGACTCTTCAATTATTGATGAAGTCACCTGGCTGTATTTGCATCCACTCCATTTTTCTGTACCTTATCCACAAGGATTTCCTGAGAAACACTGTCAGTTGCTTTGCTGAAATATACTAACACACTGTATGTGCAGCATTTCCTTGACCTGCTCCATTAGTAAACCCATGCATTGTTTAATTCTACTTCAGTTTCAAATGCATTTCAGTTTACACTAGAATAAAGATATATATTCACCCAAATGTAGATTCTATGCCATATGAGCATGATTCTTTATCTCCTGGCTCTCCCATGTGGACTCTTTGATCCACTATGGATACCAGCAACTACATAGGTTTTTTGCTCAGTGGTCCCTCAAAAATCATAGAAGTGTCTCATTGTCTCTGACTAGATTATGAGCCCATCTCTAAACCAAACCCAGGGAGATTGGATTATCTGAGTAGCCATCACTGGGTTACAGGCCTACCCTTGACCCTTGGGCTGAACTCTGCTCTACCCAAATTACATGAACTGAGAGAGCTTCAAGGATAATAGTGCCACCAATAGAAGAACAAACAGATATTTTCTTTTTCTTTCTTTTTTTTTTTTGCGGTGCTGGGGATTGAACCCAGGGCCTTGTGCTTGCAAGGCAGGCACTCTACCAACTGAGCTATATCCCCAGACCCAAACAGATATTTTTTGTACCCAAGAAAAATGAGGTCTTAGTAGAGATTCTATAGTATCTCCTGAATATATTGTTATCCTCAACTCAAGGAATATTTTATATATATATATACGTGTATATATATGTATATGTATATATGAATATATATGACCAATTACATGTCTATATATATGTACATGACCAATTATTGTATTTTTATATATAAAATCTCCCATTATTATGCAGTTGAAAATATGATATGCTTGAATAAACTTGAATGGCAACTTCTTTTCATAGGAATGACTAATGATTATTCTCCATTCTGCAACTAGCTGACTTCAAATCCACTCACCACAAAAATCTGGGCAAAGGCTATCTTCAGATGAGAAGTGGGGTTGTCATGTATGTGTTCTGCAGTGAGCTGCCCTACTACACAAAAACAATTTCTTGGTCCTGATTCATGTGGATGTCAATAGTAATGCACAATCCAGAAGGTGGTCATCTTAAAGCATCAGGAAACGTCAAAGTTGAAAGAAGAACAAGAGCTATATTTTGACTTTAAGATAACTATTAAAACCCAGGGTTGAAAGTTGCTTTTTCGGAGATGGATTAATTCTCCAAATGCAATTAATGATCTAATTGGTTTGTCACCAAGGCACTTTCCTAAGCACTTAATTTCATTTGTTCCAAACACATTCAAGGTAATGGAGAAGTCTCACCATCCATGTGAAAACCTGGTAATGGAATGTACAGGCATGAAAGAGCTTTCACAGAATTTTCTTAGTTCTGCTTTGGAGGAAGAAATCTTGGAAACCTCTGTATTAGAATAGATCTAGAAAAATTTATGGCCAAACTCAATGGCTAAGTGAGACCATTTCCAGTCCAAATAAGAATAGTTTTCTTATCTCTGAGCTGTCATACATTCCAGAGGGAAAGCCAGAGCAACAATGACAAGACCCCACTCCTCCACATTGACAACCCCAACAAGTGAAATATGGCCTTGGCCCAAACCTGGCCTCTGTTGGCAAATAATACCTCATATTGGGTGGTGTCTGTCCCTTTCCTGTTCTTATTATGGAGTTTCCTGTCTCTGTGGCAGGTGAACTTAAAATTCTATCAGAGTTAACATATACCTGGGAAAGAGCAGAATCACCATATTTTGTACTGAAAGGTAGATAGGTAGGCAGTAGGAAAAGCGTAAGAGGATTGTCAACTGTTAAGAAAATATTAAGCTTTCCAGAATGCACTGGAGTATAAAAATGATAATAACGCTATGCATATTAGCCCATTAGACTTAGAGAATGTAAGGGGAAAAATGGATTTTTCAGAACCTAAAGGAAAAGGCCAATGGACCACTTCTTTGCTTTGACAAAGTACAGCCAAACTGCTTAACCATGGGAGTGTTAGGGCATCCTAGTACTTTCCAGACTGATCAATAGTATTAAATGCTGCAGTTAAATCTAACAAAACGAAACTGGCAAGAAGTATCAATGAACACAAAGAACCTGATCATTATCATTCCTACAATGTAAAGAACAACAACAAAATTGTAATTTATCTGAGGGTTCCCCCATTAGAAAATAGGACAGAGTCTTAATTTCCTTTCCCATTTTCACAATAAGAAAGTCAATCCAGTGCCCCAGGCACTATTACATTAAATATTGATATGGAGTCACTGTATAGTAGGTTTTCCTTCTAAGAAATTAATAAATTCTTAATGAAGAATAGGGAGTCAGAGCCCAACATAAATGGGTAATTCATTCAAATACAGTTGACTTTTGCTTTTAGAGTTGTTCTTTTTCCATATTACATAATGAATGATTTTCCTTTGGATTTAATTTTTCTGACACCTAAAACATATATACCTAATAAATATTTCCATATTCTAAATGAATGTTCTTAGAAAGCTTTCATTTGGCACAAATAAAAATGAACAAAGTCTAGCAAGGAGATGCCTTAAAACCTATATTTCATTGAAGGCCAAACATTCAATTGTGCCTACTTTGGAATGAAAATAATCTTGTGGACTCTGTTGTTTCTGCTCCTCCTGCATTCTGAAGCCTTTTGGACTCTTGTCAACATTCTCTGTGCTCTAGATGAATAGGATAATGGAAACTACAGTATTTTGGAGCTCATAGTGCTTTGAGATGTGCATCTCCATGAGGGTTACACAAAACCATCCAGATGTATGGTTGTCAATTTAAGGTTATGGCTCCATTCACTTCTGTACATAAGTATAGAGGTGTAACAAGAAAGTTAGAAAGAGGAAAGGCACATGGGCACAGGGCTAGGGTTGTAGCTCAGTGGTAGAGTGCTTGCCCAGCACATGTGAGACATTGGGTTTGATCCTCAGCACCATATGAAAATAAATAAAAATAAAGGTATTGTGTCTATCTATCGCTCAATACATACATATGTATGTATTTATATATATAAATATATATGTAAATATATAATGAATGAAATAGGAAAGGCACAGAAGGCAAGATTCAAGTTCTCAAGATGCATATTATTTGGGAGATATTCAAAGCACACACAGTGAGCTAAATAGTTAAGATCAATGGGTGATGATAATACTTATAAAGCTGTATGCAGAGATGCTAAATGGGCAAGGCTAATTAAGAAAGACTTTTTGGAGCTTTGAACTGAAATTTGAAGAAAATGACAGGATCATCTTTTAATAGCTGGCACATACCACATGTGAGAGCTCTGAAAGTATCTCAACTCAGGTATGCAATAGAGCTGTCTTTGGATTAAGAGGGCCACTAGGGAATATTCTTAGTAAGTTAAAAAGATAAGTCTTCTGGAAATGGGTGTGCGTTTTTCTAGAGATTCCAGCAAAGCACTGCTCAGGGGGTGGCCAATGCAATGTGCCATACAGTTTCCAGATGACTCCTAACCAGACAATGCAACTAGAGGGCAGCCCAGCTGTCCAACAGAACATTGGTGGAATAAGATAATTCCTTCAAATACAAATGTCACTTGGAGAAAGAAACATATTTGAAAATCAGAGAACCCAATAAAAATGAAAACGTATGCTATGTTTAGAAGATGGAAAGTGTCTTGAGAAATTCCAGAGAATGCTTTGAATGAATCACAATTACAATATTGAGGCTTAAATTTAACAAATTGAAATAAAGTAAGAAAAGTTGCTAGGTAAATCACATTTACTAAGATTTACAAACATTTCTATTGATCAGTGTCAGGCCTTCTGGATGTCTCTCAATGAGAGACATTCAGTCCATGTTGTGAAGCAAGTGAATAAATCAGATTTGCTTTATGACTCTGGTTTTAGTATCATGAATGCCTTTACCATTGAGCATTTCATTTCTCTATGCTCCTCCCTGCCTGATGGAAACAATATGAAAGCTATAGTTTAGTTGCATTCATCCATGGAATTTCGTTTGTCATTCATCACTTCACACATATAGACTCAGTACTTAGACATCCCCTTTGGTTAACTCCCCAGTCTCTTATCAACATCAGGTTGTAGAGCGTGATGGTTGAGTATATAATTTTGGAGTCAAGCTTCTTCTCCAGTCACGACCCCGTCATTTACCATGTGATGTCTTAGGCAATTTATATAGAGCCTCTCTGATTCCTTATCTACAAAATGAAGGTAATAACAGACCAATCTTTGTGCATGGTTGTGAACATTAACAGTCATAATGTAAGAAAAATTAAGTACAATGCCTAATTATTAGCAAGTACTTTTGAGAGCCAACTGACATGAAAATAATTATATTAATTTTAATTAATGTAGGTATACAATATTATTGGGCCATGACTGTAATTTCTTAGTATATTATCATTGAATACTACCCTGCTTGATTGCCCTAGTTATGATCAACTAATCCAGGTAGGCTTCCAAAGTGTTTTAGATCTTTTCTGAGTGCTTATATGAGAGGAGATTTAGATCCTGACCCCTCTTCTGAGGACCTACCCCACAGATTAATTTTAATTTTTGGCATAACAGGAACATACTAGACTGGGAGGCAAGGGGTTCACAGCAAACATAATTCACTATGTGCTCTTCTTTTTCTCTCTCTCTCTTTTTGTATGGTATATGTTTTTCTTTTTTCTTTTATAGAATTTGCCATCCTCCAATTTTTATATTTGTGATGTTTATGGTTTACTATATATTTCTCCCACAAGACTGTAGCACCAGGAAGAAAAATATCTTTTATTCTTGGATGTATCCCAATTGCCTAGAAGAGTTCCTGGCACATAGTAGGAACTCAGGAATAATTGTTTTGTAATGAATTGACTTTTGAACTAAGTACAATCAGCATCATAAGATCTTACCCTACTTTGGACCATGTTCATTCAACAAGTATCAGTTAGGGCTTTCATGCATACAGAGCCCTCAGAGATACCCCTTAAAGAGAATATAATTCCTCCATGCTGAGTTTGCAAAGCAGAGGATCTCTGATTGAGTACTTAATTTGTGTACTATGCTTAGTGGTAGAGTGCTCCTGGGTTCACTCTCCAGTATTGGGGGGGGGGGGGCGGGAGGAGTGATAGTGAGATTCCTGTGATTGGGCTGGCATTCAATTTAGGGAGAATAGCAAAAGGAAGTTTTAAAAGCAAAAATGCATTGACATATTCTCAAGATATCAAGGACATCTATGAGTCTATGGCAAAAACTCTGAAGAAAAATACAGAAAATATTAATATTAGAAAAGAACATGCTCATCATAGGCATTGTCTCTTCCAAACATTGCACATAAACTGATATGGTCTCTGCCCTCTTAGTTGGGCATGACAGAAATTAATTAAATAGTCACTCAAGTGTAAAACTCTCTCTCCCTAGGAGGATTTAACTGTTAAAAATGTATATACAAGTCATATAGCCAGAGTAGTCCTGAGCAAAAAGAGAAATGCTGAAGATGATTACCTGCCTTCAAAATATACTACAGAACCATAGTAACAAAAATAGTGTGTACTGCCACGCATGGTGGTGCACAGCTCTAATTCCAGAGCTAAGAAAAAAAAAAACTAACAAAAAAAGCTAAGACAAGGAGGATTGCAAGTTTGAGGCCAACTTCAGCAACTTAGTGAGAACCTGTCTCAAAATAAAAAATAAAAGGGCTCAGGATGTAGTTCAGTCATACAGTATCCTTGGGTTTAATCCTTAGTACCCAAAAGAAAAACAAACCAAAACCAGCACATACTGACATAAAAATAGACACATAGACCAATGGAAATCAAGGACACAGAAATAAACCCACACAGCTATGGTTATCTGATTCTGGATAAAGACACCAAAAACAAATGCTGAAGAAAAGATATCCTTTTTAACAAATGGTGCTGGGAAAAGTGGATATCTATATTCAGAAGAAGAAAACTGGATTCCTCTCTCTTCTGAACAAAAGTCAATTCAAAATGGATCAAGGACCATTCATTCAAGGTTTCAATTATAAAATCTGAAACCTTGAAATGGCTAGATGAAAACATAGGGGAAATACTTCAATATATAGGCACAGGCAATAGCTTCCTGAATAGGACTCCTATAGCTCAGGAAATAATAGCAAGAATTGATAAATGGGATGGCATCAAATTAAAAAGTGTCTGCACAGCAAATGAAACAATTAACAGATTGAAGAGACAGCCTACAGAATGGTACAAAAATCTTTGCAAACAGCTATTCTGATGGAGGATATATATCCAGAATATATATATATGGAGGATAATATCCAGAATACATGAAGAACTCAAACTTACCATCAAAAGAACAAATAGCCCATTTAATAAATGGGCAAATGAACTACACAGTTCTCAAAAGAAGAAGTACAAATGACCAATAAGTATATGATAAAATGTTCATCATCAGCCATCAGGGAAATGCAAATCAGGAAGACATTGAGATTTCGACTAACCCCCTTCAGAATGGCAATCACTGAGAATACAAATAATAGTAATGACAAGATTGGTCCAAGAAAAGAAAAAAAGAGTTAAACTGTTAGACATTATTGGTGGTAATATAAATTATTAATCTACTATGGAAATCAGCATGGATGATTCTCAAAAGACTAAAAATTGAACTAATTGAACTTCCATACGATCCAGCTATACTACTACTTTGTATATATCCAAAGGAGTTTAAGTCAGCATACTTTAAAGGTACTTGCATGTCCATGTTTATTGCAGCAATCACAATAGCCAAGTTGTGCTATCAGTCTAGGTGCTGTCAATGGATGAATGAATAAATAAAATGTGTTATGTATATACAATGGAGTGTTATACAGCCATAAAGAAAACCTAAATTATGTCATTTAAAGGAAAATGAATGGAACTGTAGATCATCATGTTAAGTGAAATAAGTCAGACTCAGATAAGTATCACATGTTTTCTCTCATATGTGGACATTAGAAAAAGGAACAAAAAGGGAAATCACAAAAGTAAAAGGGAGATTATTAATGTAGAGGAAGAGGACCAGTGGGAGCAAGAAGGGAGATAATGGGGAGTGAAACTGAACAAATCATCTTTATATGCACATACAAATGTGTCACAATGAAACCCAGTATTCTGTATAATTTATATGCACCAGTTTTAAAAATGCATATACAAGGACTTGACCAAAATCAGGGAAGTCTAGGGAAGACTTTCCTGTGGAAGAGAAGGAGGAAATTTGCCTCTTTCTCTCCGTACTATAACTTGAAGATAGAAAGTGTCCTATTTTGCCTTTGTGTTTGAGAGCATAAATGATAGACAGTTTCTTACTCCATTTGTGTTGCTATTACAAAATATCATGAAGTCTTTATAAAGAATAGGAATTTAGCTGGGTGCAGTGGTACATACCTGTAATCCCAGTGGCTAGGGAGGCCAAGGAAGGAGAATTGTGAGACCCTGTCTCTAAATAAAATATAAAAAAGGACTGGGGATGTTGCTCGGTGGTCAAGGACCCCTGGGTTCAGTCCCTGCTATACCCACCTAAAAAAGAATAGGAATTTATTTTTCACACTTTTGGAGGCTAGGAAGTCCAAGGTTGAGGTCCCAGCATTTTTTATCTGAGAAGGGACTTCTTACATTGTCCTCCCATGGCAGGAGGGCAAGCTGAATAGAAACTCTTTATAAGAACCTTAACCCCCTTCATAAGAGAAGGAGACTTCATGATCTGTAAAAAGTTTCACTGCTTGATATTACCATATTGACAAAACCTGAATTTTGGAGGAGATGCATTCAAATGACCACACAAAGTATATTTTTGTTAAGTGACTGAATGAAAAGTTGCAGATTTTGGAGGGCCTTGGATGTTGAATAGAGGGTATGAATCTGATTTCAAATTAGATGGCACTCTGAGAAGGCTCTCCATGGTGTAAGAAAGCCAGTTTAAGTCATTCTTGGCCATTTCCAACTCCAGGATCCCATCAGAATCTGGAAACTTAGCTGGATTCCAGAAAAGAAGAGATCAGATCTCTGCGGTCTACTCCAGTGGGAAGTAGCCTTGAAGTCCTGTGACTCTCTGTTATTGGCAACACCGGCAGATGGGAATCCTTGCTTGGCATGTGAACATGGTTCCACATCCAGGATAGACCCTAGAGCCATTGCTTCTGACTCTTTCCTCCTATGCGGGGAATTGCCATGGGGGACAGCCTGTATTCCCTATCTCTTTTCTGAATCTGATTCAAGAGTTCTTTCTCTTCTCTAGCCATCTTCAAAGACATTTAGAACTGTGTGTTGGGGAACTCAGGCTTGAAGAAAGTGCCTTACAGGCACCTTCCACTTTTGGCTCAGTTAATACAAACTCTACCCCTAAGAAAGAGGAAATCCAAAAGGGTAGACTGCCTTTATAGAATAAATAGGAAGAAGGAAAACAGGGAGAGGTTCAAGTGAGAATCCACTACTAATTAATATCTCAAGTGGATGAGATTTGGGATTTTTCTTATAGAAAATGATGCTTTCAAAATGAGGAATTTTTAAATTTTTTTATTTTTTACTTTAGATAGTACAATGGGTGGGGAGGGGAAAGCATTATTGGGAAACTAGTGAGATGTTTGTGGACACCAATCTAGACATGGTGAGAAGATTCAGGGCATTCATGATGGTGCTGGAGAGGGAAGCAGGGCAGACCTCAGAGGCACTATAAGGAGACCCTAGTAGTGAATGGGGTATAAAGATTGTGTGAGAAAGGAGTCAAAGAAAAGTGAATTGGAGGAATGGGAAGGGGAAACAGAACATGATGATATGAGCTCATTATTAAGATAGTTGTTCTAGAGATATTCAGCTAAATGACAATGTTGTGAGGTTGAACCTCTCTGAAAAACATTAAGTGCTAGGAAGAAGACATGGGGCTGTACTGGAGACAGGCGAGAGCTGAAAATGTGAAGATGAATGACAGCTCTGCAGGAGAGAGGAGAGCAAGAGAACGCTGAACCTTGGATTTGATGGCGTTTGGGCACAGGGAGCAAACATGCAGGAGGCAGTGTCATGGAGCACATCTCTGCAGGGCACTGTCCCTGAAGTCTCAAGCTGGGGTCAGTGAAACCAGAAGCTTTAGAAGGGGCCGAAGGAATGAGAATGACCAACTTCCCAAAAATAAGTAGGAAACAAATATTAAAAAGCTATTGGATGGGCTAGGGTTGTGGCTCAGTGGTAGAGTGCTCACCGAGCACACATGAGGCCCTGGGTTTGATCCTCGGCACCACATAAAAATAAAATAGAGGTATTTTATACAACTACAACTAAAAATATACATATTTTAAAAATAAATAAAAAGCTATTGGAGCTGGGTGCAGTGGCTCACGCCTGTAATCCCTGTGGCTCAGGAGGCTGAGGCAGGAGGATGGTGAGTTCAGAGCCAGCCTCAGCAAAAGCAAGGCCCTAAGCAATTCACTGAGGCCCTGTCTCTAAATAAAACACAAAATAGGACTGGGGATGTGGCTCAGTGGTGGAGTGCCCCTGAGTTCAATTCCTGCTACCCCAATTCCCCCCAAAAAGCTATTGGAGTAGACTACCAGAATCTTTCTGAGAATGTATTTTGTCTTCCCCACCCCAAATATTAGCGATTCGAACCTAGGGGTGCTATACTACTGAGCTACATCCTCAGCTCCCGCATCCCCATTTTTTATACAGGATCTTCCCAAGTTGCCCAGACTGCTCTTACACTTGCAATCTTCCTGAATTTCTGGGATGATAGGCATATGCCACTTCTTGTTTCTCTTCCCAGCCCATATTTAGTCATTGGACGAGAAGTGAAATGAGAAGTTCAGGAAAAATATAGAGAGTGAAAAAAAAAAAGGAGGCAGAGCTTAGGAGCCCATTTTATAAGAAATATGACAAATTTCTTATGAAATTTGAAAAGATGGTGATAAACCTGAGGATAACTAGAGGGTGTTGGAGAACCAAACAGTGTTGTTCTTTGTGACCATGTGATTTAAAAGAATGTCTTTTCTGAGGGTAGAAGAGTGTCCCACTCTTATGGGAAATAGGCAGGTTTTTATAACATGTTGCCATTTGCAGATAGTCATAGTGGAAGTTGTTCATGTAGATCATTTGGCCCAAGCTCAGTATGACTCGGCAAATGATAGAACATCCATTTTTGTGGTTTGTGAAAGAGACATTCACCACCACAACACAGTCAGCAATGACAATGGATTCTTTATTTCTGAGAAATAAAGAGAAATAAAACTGACCAGTCCTGCCTAGCGGCTGTCAGTTTTGCTGCAGAGGCTACAAGGAGGAGAGAGAGCAGTTGGAAAAGAAATGTATACTCCAGTCACACACAAGAGATCTAAAGGGTTAGATCTAGACTTATGGTCTTTTCAGAATTCGGATTAGAAATAAGCAGAGATGGAGTCTTGGAGAACAGCGCCTCTGGCATTCTGACTCACTATTTGAGTATTTCATTAGGAGGGGAAGTACATGTCCTTCAGCCACTCATCAGGAAATCACGACTGCCTGCTTATTCCACCAAATCCAGCAGAATTTAACTGGAGAGAGTAAGAGTCTGGGGGTGGAAATTTCAATGCTATAATGCTTTCCGATCTTTTCTATTTCAAGTCACGAAATCACATATTTTTAGATGGATTGATAGACACACATACAGAGTGTATACAGATTATCTTTTCATAAACATTTACCTGTCAGTGTCTGTAACTTGGGGTACCTTTAAATAAAATCTCAACTGAATTAACCTAAAATAAAATGTTCTCAATATTAGTTCCCAAAAGAAGATGAACCTTAAGAAGGACAACTTAAATTCATTCCAGAGAAAATGGGGAATAAATGAGAATACCAGGTAGAGTTAGAGGGTTATTTTGATGAACTGATTTCTATATAATGTGAAGGAAGATTAGAGCTCATAGGGTTCTGTGTTTTAAAATAAATCACTGCATGGAAGCAGAGGAAATATAACTAGAAATTTTATTCTCTTGTCTGGTTAACACTTTCCTCCCTTTATAGAATTTAGAATTTCAGAGGGAAAGCACAGTTCAGGCAATCCTTCACTCATTCAATGAAAAGGCAAGGAGGATCTCTCAGGAGCCCCACACAAAGTTAGGGTGGTAAACAAAAGATCGGTCTCACTTTGAAGGGGCTGAAGGGGGAGTGGGGTTAGGGGAGCGGAGTAAATATATAATGGCACTGGTGCATTACAACCTGAGATAAGCACTTTGAAAGGATGGAGACAGTGAAAAGCACATGACAAAGGACTGCAGGTGAGGTGGGGAGCAGGCGCAGAAAGGCTTCCCTGAGAATGGGCTATTTGAGCTTAGATCTAAAGAACAAGTTTGAGTAAAAGCTGACCAAAACAGGGGGATGGGGGCAGAGCATGCCAGATCAGAAAAGAGTCTGCAAAGGTGGACCCCACCCCCACTCCCCTCCCAACCCTTTCAGGGGCCAAGCCATGCAGCTCCTTGTTAAAGATTTGGTCTTTATTCCAAGAGCAGTGGGAAGCCATTCAAAGGATTTAAGCAGGTTGGTGGCATGATCAGATTTGTGTTTTGAAAAGAGCACTCTGGCTGCAATGTGGAAAACAAATTGGAAAGATATTGTCTAAAAGCCAATTGTTTCACTAAATAAATGTGAAGGGTTGCAGCTGTCAAAACCACTATCCTGTGGTCACCTAACCCCACTAATATTTTTCTGCACCCCTGAGGCCATTTGGAAGCTATTTTAAGTGAAGGATTAAGATTTCTTGATGCCAGATTATTATATGTCAACATTTGAGCTAGAGACACAATGCCTTTCTGTCTGCTCAAAATTTTGATTGGCTTAACTAGTCCCTGCTTTGTCTGTGATCATACAAACAAGGCCTAATAAACTTGTGCATTTTACAGTCTAGGACAATAACATAACACTCTTCTCCTTCCTCGCTGCACTGTTATATGCTCCGCATCTTCCTAGTTCCCTGTCTATATTTGCTTCTCTCCCTGCTTCTGGTTTCCCATCACACCTATAGCCTCTTGTCTGTTAGCCTCTACTGAAATTTCAACAGTTCTCTTGCCGTAGTCTGCAGTTGGAGAAGACAGGGAGAGGAACTTACAAGACCAAGGAAACCAGGCAGGATTCAGTCATCTCTCACTAGCTTGTAACTCTTCTTAGGAAGGCTGATGGTGGGTCAAAGAGGGAGATCAGTGGTAGAGTGCCTTCCTAGCATGCATGAGGTCCTGGGTTCAATGTTAACACTGCAAAACAGACAAATGAAAGTAATCAAGACCAAAATCATGAGTGTCCATTCCTCTTAAAAGAACCCTGAGTCTCCCCTAGGGACACTTCTAATATAGTATGAGTACTTCTGGAACCCAACAAGGGCTGAGTTGCACTATAGGGTTGGTTGTATTAACTGAGGTACAGGGAGGGATGCTTGGAAAGGAAGCTAGGCAGGTCATAATGACCCCATCCCCGGGGAAACCAAGCTCCATCTACTCTAGGCTATAGAGTGTTTCTGTAGAAACATTTCTCAGAAAGCATCCAAAACCGACCATGTTTTAAACTTTCTTCAACATTTGAGGCAAGTGGCCATCACTGGGTGTCATGGCTTTAATTCTTATGTCTTATAGTAAGCCCAAGCAGACTCCTGAATTAACTTCCACTAACTTAAGCTAATTGTGGGGGTCTGCAACCACAGAGAGGGCTAATCCTTTGTTGACAAGAAGGCCCTTTAGTAGTAAGCGTATTTTATGGCTCCTAAATCTTCTCCAGGCTGGAGAGCCTTATTTCTTCGTGTGGGTGCTTCTCTGCTGAGGTTTCCAGTGCCTGTTTTCCTGACTATATTTCTCTGGACCTGCCAAGAGTTTGAAAAATACCAGTCTTCAGAAGTGTGATTAGCTGATTAAACAGGCTGGGCTCAGTCAGTTTTATCCTTTTATATACTATTTTCAAAGTAGGTCTTTTCACACCTATGTACAAAATTTGAAACAGATTCCTAACTTTTCTAATGTGAGAAATAGGAATGATTCCTTAGGGCTTTACAAATCCGATAAGTCTGTAACTCCAGTCCAGTCCACCCCATTTACTCAAAATTCTGAATACGTGTTCCATTTAGGGCATTCCCCCCCCCCCCCCCCCCAGATCTGACCTGATCTTAGAAGCCTGGAGTCAGGTGCAAAGTTTGGTTGCCATTACCTAGCTCTGGCTCTTTTTCTCACTAACTATTATTTTCAGCCATGTTAGGGTTAGACTGAGGGAAAAGTGATGGGGGAGAAAAGATTGAAATATCTGTTGATGACTTCTAGGCATAATGAATATGCAAAGCAAAACCAATTCTTTCTTCCTTCCTTTTTTTTTTGGTATTGGGGATTGAACCCAGGGGTGCTTAATCACTGAGTCACATCCCCAACCCTTTAAAAAATATTTTATTTAGAGATAGGGTCTTTCTGAGTTGCTTAAGGCCTTGCTAAGTTGCTGAGGCTACGTTGAACTCTCAATCCTCCTGCCTCAGCCTCCTGAGCTGCTAAGATACAGGTGTGTGCCACCACACCCAGCTCTAAAGCCAATTCTTTCTTTTGTGGTACTGTTGCATGTTTCTCTAAAATAGCCTCCTAATGACAACATCTAAACCAGTTGTTTTCAAAATATAGCTCACAAATGACAAAATTATTGTAATCCAAGAATTTGTTAGAAATGCACATTTTGGACATCACCTTAGTCCTAAGGAAGCAGAATCTCTGGAGGGTGTGACCTGGGACTCTACTTTTTAACAAACTCTGAGTAATTCTAATGCTGGCTTAGTTTGAGAAGCACTGGACAACGAGATCCCTCTGCTTCCTCCTCTCTACCTCAAAATTTGTTCTTAAAGTGACTCTTTACTCTCCCATATTTCAAGAGAAGACACCCTCTCATGCTTGCCAGAACCCTGCCTCCACCCTTGTCATCTTTCCTCACACTGTTTGGGACCCCCATTTCTTTTGCCTCTTTACTCTGTCACTCTCTTTCAGTACCATGCCACCAACAACAGCAACAACAAAACATGCTCAAGTCTCATACCCCCAACCCAACCAACAGAAATCCCCTGGCCCTCAATTGCCATCATGTCCCTTTCTTTGTTTTCACTTCTGCTGACCCATCTCTGGTCACTTTCTTCCGTGCTCCTGATGACTTTCCATTTGAAGTGGATCGACAATCTCTAATCTTGTTTTTCAATCTTTTGGAATTCTGGCCTTTTCTTGTTAAGCTGTGTACTCCTGACTCTCACTGGGGTACAAGATAAGTTCTCAGTATATATCACTCCCAAGAATTGTAATTGCATCAGCTGTGAAACCAATCTCTATTGTCACTGTGCACTCCATTGTGAGAATTACCTAGCTAAAGGAAATTGAGGGCTAGCTTGTGGCTCTGTGGTAGAGCACTTGCCTAGACCATATGAGGCACTGGTCTCAAACCTCAGCATCACATAAAAATAAATAAAGAAAATAAAGGGGGCTGGAGTTGTGGCTCAGTGGTAAAGTGCTTGCCTGGCAAGTGTGAGGCCCTGAGTTCAATACTCAGCACCACATATATGTAAATAATATTGAACAAAAGATCCATTGATAACTAAAAAAAATACTAAAAAAAAAACTTTAAAAAAAAGAAAGGTATTGTGTCTATCTACAACTAAAAATACATTTTAAAAAAAAAGAAAGTCCAACATTTACTTAAATGTCTTAAATAATCTAGCCCTAATATTCACTTCCAGCCTCAATCCTAATTTTTTGACACATCAGCCAAGATGAATGGCACAAAATCAATCCATTTTCTCTGAGATGTTTTCATTTCTTCAAGCTTTGGATTATGCTGTTTTTCCATTTAGAACTTCTCTTCCTTCCAGCTTCTTTGCATCATCCTACTTATTAAGATCCATCACAAGTAATATCTCTTCTCTAAAGCCCTCCTGATTCTTTTAAGTGATTGTGAATTCTCTTTCCTCTGAATTCTGATAACTCACTGGCATCCTTCATGTTATACATTCAAATACACAAATGTGAACAATTGGAAAATTTAGAGAGTATAACATCTTTCCAAAACAATACTATCTTTCCAACACAAGAAGAAATAAAAAAAAAATATACCAACTACTCCACCTTGCATCTTGTATTACTTTAGACAAAACAACATCTGAGAACTAGGAAAGCCATAATTTTCTTTAATGTTTTGCCTGTAATTTGTAAAACAACAGAAAATATTCCTGTAGATGTGTTTAAAATTTTTCCCAGATGCTGTAATTTCAGTATGGCATGTATGGTGATGTCTTCATGACACCCGCTGAACATCCAGATGCTGAAAGAGTCTGGAGGATGGGAATTACAATGATCAGTAATTTTGGAAATAGGACTTTTGTGAAAGTAATTTATATATGAAGGAGGAGGAAGGCTGAGAAGAAAGAGGTGGGGGAAGAAGGAGCTAGAGCTAGAATTATGTGACTTAGAAAAGACAGGGGCAGGAAATGTTAGCAACTGGTCTCTGAGTATCTGAAAAACAAACAAACAAACAAACAAAAAATCCCACTATTTTATGAGTGACAGTGAGAAACTGTTTAATGTTTCTGCTTAGAGGAGAACAGATCCTTTTTGGGCTATTGCAAAAGAGATTCCAAAGAGACTTTAGGACAAGTCTGCAGATTCCAAAGTTGGTGCAATTGTAGAGTTTGATAACACATTGACCTCAAAAGGGCAGAGGGATGTCTTTCTACACAGGGCCCAGGGTGGCATCCCGTCTGGAAGAAAGAGTGCCAGAAGAAAAAGGTGCTGAAGATAAGGCTCCCTCAAGGTTTTAATCTGTCCAGTGAGTTCATACATGTGGAAAAAGAAGTGATTCTATCATACCACATACAAGGATGCTCTTTTAGAAAACAGAAGTCAGGAATGTAATCTACACCCGGAGAAAGAAGGAATGATGCAAAATATTCCTTCATTGTGGATAGATGCACAGATTTTGAAACTGGACATTCTAGTTGTTTTTCCAGGATCACCACTTCCTAGTTTTGCAACCATGGACAGGTCACTAAACTGCTCTAAGAATCAGTTTTCTCATCTGTATAGTGGGGATAATACTTCTGCCTTGTGTTAAAATACAGATTTTGTGAGTAGTCACTTAGATGATGCTCAATAAATGCCAACTTCTACTATTTTATTAGACATGAAACACCTTCTAGGCACTATATTAAGCATTTTCCAAATCATTATCTTCACAGAGCAATCATCTGAGCCCTACATAAAATAGGATGATATGATGACTTTTCACCAGAGTTATGTTCTTTAATTAAAAATGAAAGCCCTAGGTATCAAAGACCAGCCTGCTGAGTTCCCTTACCTTTCCCAACCATGAGACATTTCCCTGATGTCTGCAGCATGTCTTTGACGTCTGGGACAGAAGACCAATTTGCCTCCACCCCCATGTGGCTCCACCTGTCACCATTATTGTGTGATCTTTATAAAATTAAACTGAGAATATACTAACTTTTTTCATTATGCTTTCAACCAAAGCCATAAAGCTCACAAATATAATGTCTGTTAAAATAAATGACTATCAGAAAGAAAATTGTGTTTAACTTCACCTTCAAAATATTATTTCTATCAACTAATGTACTCACAATTTGAGCTGTAGTCCGTTTCTTACCATCACCATCTAATGAACTTGTTATAGAGGGAGTTTATTTGTTTTTTGTTTTTTGTTAGCCAGGGGTTAGGACCCAAAGTATATTTTCCTCTGGGTCATTACTTCTTTCTTCCTTTACCATTTACCTTCAGAAAAAGTCATTTTCTCAAGAATCCCAGGGTGTGAATCCTTTAACTCCTGTTTATATCATGTAAAAGGATCATCATTCTGATCTTGGCAGCAGTTATTGTATATCCATACAGACACTTGGTAAGGTTTCAGTTCTCCATTTGAGAGTCAGAAAGCACAGAATTTGTGTTACCTATGCAGTTGTATTTGTGTGTGTGTGTGTGTGTGTGTGTGTGTGTGTGTGTTTCCTTTTCTAAGGAAAGTTTGGATTCCCCAGGAGCAAAGATAATGAGGCATATGCTCCATTGCTAGCAAAACAGAGTTCAGTGCAAAGTGTTATATATAGCTTAATGTAAAATGTATTAATAACTTTCTCTATGCTGATAGTGAAATCTGAAAATCCAAAATGTAGGGTGAATTTATGTGGCTGAGTCAGAAAAAGTCATCATAATTGGAATTTTGGCAACATGTTTGGATGATAGAAATCAGTGGGGCATGACGATCTCTACTTTGAGTTATACATAAAGATAGCTTAGGACTTGAATGAGACATGCATGATGTATAAAGAAATCCTTAGACACTATGAAAATAGTTACCACTGTGAAAAGAAAAGAGGAAGGTTAAATTACTTTGGCTATAAAACCACATGTAATGCAAAAACCAACTGAGCCGACTTTGTTTTCCAGATGTCCTCAGAACTGCATAATTGCAGAATTTTGAGGGGTATGTGAAGATGATTTCAGGGCATGTCTGATGCTTTGCAACAGAAACAGCGACAATAATGATAGAAGTTTAAAGTAATCCCAGAATGGATGAAGAAAATATCATTGCATGAAGTTCAGTAAAGCATCATTTTATAGGAGATGTTTAAAATATCACCCTTTAAGGAGACTGGAGGTTGGGCCTCAGCAACACTGCTTCTTCTCTATTGGATCTTGGAAAGTTCTTTGTCTCACAAGCTTAATTTCCTCAGCTATAAAATGAGGATAAAAAAATGACTGACCATGTATGGCTGATGTGAGGATTTAAAATGTGATGAATAAGATCCTTAGCAATAGGAAACAGAGTAACTGCTCAATAAACGTCAGTTATGGTATTGACCACGATGAAGGTACAGGTGATAAAAAGGGGAAGGAGGAAGGGAATGAAGAAGAGAGTCAGGTAGACTCTACATCCAAGTTCTTTGTTGAAGGCGATGTCTTACAAGAAACAATTGTCTGGTGATGAAATGAGAAAATCCTTACTCTTTGGAGAAAAAAATAGAGTGGAGCATATTTAGCTGTATTACTTTGCATGTTTTTGTAGAAAATTAGTCATTGGAAAATTAATAAGGAATTTTATACTTTTTTCAAGTAGAAAGGATTTTTTTTAACCAAAAATTTAAATGTGCTATTTAAAAAACAAACTTTAAATGTGCTATTTTAAAAAAAAATCTGTCTGACTAAAACTTTATATGGTCAAGAGTTTATTAAAGAGAGCGATTTCTTTACTTGCCTTATTTTATAGGAGCAGTGAGAAAGGAATGTGACATTTTAAAAATTAAGTCTACATGAGTAAGATTTTTGCTTAAATTAATAAGCCAATTCTAAAATTTATACAAAAATGCAAAAAAAAAAAAAATCTAGTCTGAAGACTCACACTACCTGATTTCAGTATTCTGTGAAGCTCGAGTAATCAAGACAGTGTGGTGGCAGAATAAAGATCAGCAGACAGGTCAGTGGAACAGAAGAGAGCATGGGAACAGACCATTTGATTTTTGACAAAGGTGCTGAAGCAGTCTAAGAGGAAAAGGATGTCTCAAAAAATTCAAGAAATAAAAGGAAATAAATATTAATGAATTGGATATTCACATAGAAAAAAAAAGAACCGTAATCCCTACCTTACATCATACATATAAATTAATTCCAGATGGATAATGAACCTAAATAAAAAAGCTAAAACCATGCACTTTTAGAAGAAAACAGGAGAATATCTTTTATGATTTGAGGATAATATTGCTCAGGGTTTTATTTATTTTTATTTTTTTTTAGGTAAGACAAAAAATACTAACCATTAAAGAAAAAATTGATAAATTAGATGTCATGAAATGAAAAGCTTCTTCCAATGAAACATAACTGCTGACAAGATAAGCAAACCACAAACTGGAAGAAACTATTTGCAACACATCTACTTGATGAAAGACTAGTACCCAGGGCATAAAGAGCTTCTACAACTTAGTAGTATGAAGTCAAACAACTCAATAAAAAGGAGGCCAAAGACTTGAATAGAGATTTTACAAAAAAGATGTATGAATGGCCAATAGCTACATGACATGATGATAAGCATCATTAGTCATCAGGGAAATGCAAACGAAAACTACATTGAAATGCCATCACACATCTACAGATGGTCTAAAATTTAAAAGAGGGGCAATGCCAAAAGTTGGGAAGGATGTAATCAATTAGAATTCTTCAACATTATTGGTAGTAGTGAAAAATAGTACAACATAGAGTAGGCACAATCCACTATGATCTAGAAATTCTATTCATAAGTGTGTACCCTGGAGAAATTAGAATGTGTTTCCACAAAAACTAGTACAAATAGGGCTGGGGGTATAGCTCAGTGGTCAAGCATTTGCCTGGCATGCACAAGTCCCTGGGTTTGAACCTCAGCACCACAAAAACAAAAAGCTTGTACAGTAATGTTTATAGCAACTATGTTCATAATAGCTAAAAACCAGAAACAATCCATCAATAGGATAATATAAAGTCTGCTCTATGCATATAATGGAATACTACTCAGTAATGAAAAGGAAAAATACACTACTAATTACATACAATAACATGGATGAATTTCCAAAACAATGCTGAGTAAAACACTCATTACACAAAGATTCCACCTTTAAAAGTTCTTCTAAAACAGGCAAAACTACTCTATGGTGGAAATATCTAAATAATGGGTAGCTGAGAGGGGAAATAAACAATTGACTGGGAAGGAGTATGGGGGAACTTTTGGGATACGGATAACATTTTATATCCAGATAGGGGTTTGAGTTACACAAATGTAAATGTATATATTTGTCAAAACTAACCCAATGCTTTCTTAAAATTTAATTTTTTGTAAATTTTATCTTGAATTAAAAATCTGTAAACAAATATTAAACTCTAGTTAATAAAAGGCATGATGAAAAGGTTGGGGAGAAATGTACTGATATTTGAAACTGACTTCAAAAATAAAAAGATAAGAGGACTTGATAGATATAAGAGTGATGAGTAGATGGATTTGTTATGTGATCAAGTAGTTATAATAAAATGTTAATTGTATAATCTAAGTAGAGGCTTATGGGTATTCACTGTAAAATTCTGCCAACTTTCTCTGTGTTTGAACCTTTTTTGTGATAAAATTCTGGAAAAAGAAACTTAATTCCAGACTTATCTGGACGAGCAGCCAAGATCCAGGTAAGTAAGTTGGATCTTTCTCTTCAAGGGTGTAGAATGGGGAGCCATGAAAGTTTTAGGCAGAACCACTCTGCCCTCAGGTTCACATCTTAGATCTCTCTGCCTGATGCAGGGTGAGTGGTAGGCATGGGGTAGGACCTAGCTCCAGGCTAGGAGATCAGTTGCAAAATCACTCCAGTTGTCCACATGAGAGATTAAGCAGAGTAGTGTGTACAGAATTACAGTAGGCGTTGGGGGGATGTCCTGGGAGGGCTGAGGAAGGAGTCCAGCAAGACTCCCATGTTCTCAGTAGTGCTCACTGAATAGCAGTGATAACCTCCAAGAGGAAATAGAGGAGATGAAGCAAATAAGAGACTGGCAGGCCAGGGTGGAGGGTGAGAAAAGATGTTTCCTTCCTTAGTACTGAATCTGAGGTTTACTATGGTTCCTTGAAGTGAAGATGTTTAGGTGGCATTGGCAATGTGGGTCTAGAATTCACAGGGGAGGGTGGGATTTTAGAAGTATCAGCTGAAAGATGGGGGTCGCAGCCATGGCAGTGGGTGAGATCATCCAGGAGAGACGTGAGACTTCCTGAGGTGACCAAGGCTTTAGGGGCAGAAGAAGAAGAGGAACAAGCAAAAGAGGCCAAGAAAAAATTAGGGCAATGTTTGTAGTTCTCAAAAGCATAAAGGAAAACTTTTATATATAAGAGGATGCAAGTACATTTGTCAGGGCTTTTGGGGTGGGAGAGGGAGTTGAGAACCTTGTCTCAGAGATGATACCTGAACAGGACTTTAAAGGGTAAACAGAATGAACATCATGTACAACCACAGAAATGAAAAGTTGTACCTCATTTGTGTATAATTAATCAAAATGCAGTCTGTAAAAATTAAAAAACAAAAGGGTGAGTAGAAGTTTTCTAAACAACAAAGATTAAAAAAAAAAAAAGAAAAAAGAAAGGAAAACTACAAAAGGCCAGAAGCTCTGAGGAGTGTTCAGGGAACTTTAGGCGGTGCCTTTTGGACTCTAGATGGGGAACTACAGTGTGGCCTTGTTCCCAAATATGAGACTGCTGGAGTGTAGCTTGGAGTCAGGGAAAGGCAGATCCCTCATAAACCACTGCCTCCTAAGGTCAGTGTGCATCAGAATCAGCCCAATGGCTTGTTCAACCACAGATTTCTGGTTCCACCTCCAGATATGGCTGGTGGATAGGTGAGAGATCCCACTGGGTAAATCTGGATTGAGCCTGGTAACTTGAATTTCTAAGATCCTAGATGAGGATGAGGCTGCTGGTGCGAGAACCACGCTTTGAAAACCACTGGGGAAGGAGGGGTGAGGGGTGCCCAGAGTTGGCATCTCAGAGCCAGCCTTCCTTGCCAGAACATGCTGGTTCTACTGTGGATAAGGCACGGTTCCTACCACGTAGTCTTTATGTTCTTCTAACATTCTTAGTAGACCAGTCCTTCTTAATCAAATTTCACTTTACTATAATTGTGCAAAATTTCAGGGCTAAGTTCTCTTCAGCAAAACAGGCTCATTCTCATGCTGAGTCACAAGGCTCCTCTATTCAAACACCCTGGTAATACATATAACTGAAAATAACTACTGTGCAGTTTTTACCTATCCTTGGCCGCCACACAGGTACTGGTGACTACATGAGACTATTAGATTGAGGAAATCTAATATAATATTTAATGGGTATAGTGGTGCACACCTCTAATCCCAGCAGCTCAGAAGGCTAAGGCAGGAGGATTGAGGGTTAAAACCAGCCTCTAACTTAGCGAGGCCCTAAACACCTTAGCGAGACCCTATCTCAAAAGAAAAAATAAAAAGGCTTAGGGATGTGTTGCTCAGTGGTTAAATGCTTCTGGGTTCAATCCCTGGTGCCAAAAAAAGGTTTATTTATACCAGCTCCTCATTTTAGTTTAGTGATAAACTAGTACTTCTGATCAATTTATTGATAAACAAGCTGGGCACAGTGATGCACATCTGTAATCCCAGTGGCTGGGGAGGCTGAGGCAGGAGGATCCAGAATTCAAAGCCAGCCTCAGCAACTTAGTGAGGCCCTAAGCAACTCAGTGAGGCCCTAAGCAACTCAGTGAGACCCTGTCTCTAAATAAAATACAAATTAGGGCTGGGGATGTGGCTCAGTCAGTGGTCCAGTGCCCCTGGGTTCAGTTCCTAATACCCAAAAAATAAAATTAAAATAAAATAAAATAAAATAAAATAAAATAAAATATAAACAGCAAAAAGAGACGATATGTTAACGTTTCCACAACAGTTCTGGTCTAGCTGTGACACCTGTGACATGATGACTTCTCCTAGAAAACTGGTAAGTTTTCATTTATTTCCAATTCATCTCTTCCACAGGACTGCAACTTATCAAAACATGATCTAAACTAATTAATCTATTACCAAAATTAATTGCGAATTGTAGTGTTGCTTTTTTTCTGAATTTCAGAGTTTTATAGCAGTCTAATTTAGTATGATCATTATGTTTGAGAAGGAGCTGCTTTTTATTGTCCTTTCAAATCTTGAGATTGTAGAGTTTAGGCGGTGTCTCTAGTGCATGGAAATAGAAAAACTGGCATTGTTGCAGGTTGAGTGAGAACCCAGTGCCTCACGTCCCCTGAGGTTAGTGCAAGGAGAGGAGCTGGGCTATCCCTCTGTCCACAAGAGGAACATTGAAAGGGAGGAGTGAAGACTGGTCTGCAGCCAGGTTTCATGTGGGGCCCCATGAAAAAGATCAAGGTTAGGGGATTACTGAAGCTGGGTCCAGGGGCACATGTTTGTAATCCCAGCAGCTCGGGAGGCTGAGGCAGGAGGATCACAAGTTCAAGGCTAGCCTCAGCAACTTAATGAAACCCTAAATTACTTAGAGAAATCCCGTCTCAGAATAGAAAGGGCTGTAGATGTGGCTCAGGGGTACAGTGTCCCTGGGTTCAATCCCCAGTACAAATTAAAAAAGAAGGTTCTAAAGTTTGTCGATGGCAGGTGGTAATCCAGAGAGAGATTTATGCCAACTAAGAAAGTTAGCATAGGAAGAATTATACAGAATGATATAGACAGGGCCACACTGAAACACACTTGCAAGATATTCCAGAGTTCTAGAAGGCATTTAACTCAAACTGAGCCAACAGAGAAATGAAGTGATCCAATTCCAGGATATTTAAAGAGGCACGGGCACTAAACTACAAGGCTCGTGTAGTGCACTCCATTCCTCCGCCAAATGAGGTTCAGTTTATGATGAAGTGTGTGTTGGGGGGGCTATGTAAAGGTCATTCAGAGAAAAAATAATAATACTGAACCATAAGAAGAGACAATTTAGGGATGTTATATTCTCTGATTATTTAAAGGTTGTCATGTGAAAGGGGATTAGACTTGTGTGGACATAATATCCACTCATAGATTATACTTGATAATCTATGTTACAGGAAAGAGAACTTAAAGCAAACAATATCAGAAGGAATTTTCTACAAAGTAGCAACACAAGGGCTAATAGCACAGGGTTTAGAACAAGACTGATTTAAGCCATTAAGAATAAAACAATAATAAATGCTGGGGAGGATGTAGAGGAAAAGGAACACGTTTACACTGCAAGTGGGATTGTTAATTACTGCAACCACTATGGAAATCAGTATGGAGATTCCTCAAAAGACTAGGCAGGGAACCGCCATATGACCCTGCTGTACCACTCCTCAGAACTGATCCTAAAGAGTTAAAGTCATCATACTATAGTGATACATGCACACCCACATTTATAGTAGCACAAGCCATAATAGCCAAACTCTGGAACCACCCTTGATGTCTATCAGTGGATGAATGGACAAAGAAAATGTGGCATATATACACAATTGAGGTTTTTTTCAGCTGCAAAGAAAAATAAAATTATATCATTTGCAAGAAAATGAATGTAAATGTAACTTGAGATCATTATGCTACATAAAATTAGCCAAACCCAAAAGGTTAAGTGTCCTGTGTTTTCTCTTTTATGTAGAAGCTAGAGAGGAAAAAGGAAAAGAATGGTGGGGTGTGGCCAGGGATCTCATGAAGATCAAAGGCACATCAGTAGGGGAAAGGAACCTGGGGATGGAAGGTGGGGAGGGAGAGGGGAAGTGCTAGGGATTGTTACTGGTCAAATTACATTGTTACATTGTGTGCATGTATGACTATGTAACCACAAATCCATCATGTACAACTAGAGTGCACTAATAAAAAATGTGGAAAGGGAAAAAAAAAAAAAAAGGCTGCTTGAGTTTAAATCCCAGTCCTGTTGTGACTTTATTTATTTTTATTTATTTTTATTTTTTATTTTTTTGGAACCAGGAATTGAACTCAGGGACACCCGGCCACTGAGCCATATCCCCAGCCCTATTTTGTATTTATTTAGAGACAGGGTCTCACTGAGTTGCTTAGGGCCTCGCTAAGTTGCTGAGGCTGGCTTTGAACTCGAGATCCTCCTGACTCAGCCTCCCAAGTCGCTTGGATTACAGGCTTGCGCCACCATGCCCGGCTCTGTTGTGACTTTAAAAAAATTTATTTACCTTCTCAGTGCCTCAGTATTCTAATTAGCAAAATGTATCTTCTAGTACAAATGTCCAATAATTATATTTAAAAAATGTCCAACATCATTTTGTCATCAGGGAAATACAAATCAAAACTACACTGATTTCATTTCACCCCAATCAAAGTGGCTATTATCAGGAAAACAAAAAATAAATGCTGGTGAGGTTGTGGAAAAAGAACCTCATCATTGGTGGGAATGTAAACTAATGCAGCCACAGGATGGAGGTTTCTCAAAAAACTACGAATATAACCACCATAGGATTCAGCTCTTTCACCCCTGGCTATATACCTGAAGGAATCAAAAGCAGCACACAGTAGAGACACTTGCATACTCATGTTTACTGTGGCACTATTCACAATACCCAAGTTATACAATCAACCTGGATGGATGTTATACAATCAGCCACTGATGGGCGAATGGTAAAGAAAATGTGTATATGTACAATGGAGTATTAGTCAACCGTAAAAGGTGGAATCCTGTCATTCACAGGAAAATGGAGAGTATCAAGTTAAGTAAAATAGGTTGGACTCAGAAAGATAAGTGTTGCATGCTTTATCTCAGGTGGAATCCAAGGGGAAAAATGGTGATATGAAATAGCGAGGGGACTCTACAAGAAGGGAAAAGGTGAGAAGGGAATAACAAAGAAGGGGTGAGAGGGGATAACAAAGTAATAGGAAGGTTGAATACAATTAAAGAACATTATATGCATGTATAAAATGTCACAATAAATCATTATACACAATTAATATGCATTACTAATTATAATTTTAAAAGAAAAAAACATATCTTCTAAGAGATTAAAATGACAGTTTTAAAATGATTAGAACTAAGCATGAGGCATCTGGCATACCCTAACCACACAATTACCTACAATCTTAGTTGTGGTTACTTTTGTTATTGATATTGCTGCTGGTGGAAGGACAGCCTTGAGGGATGGCATCTACGCTCCAAGGAATGGTCCTAGCAGGGATTCTCAGATGCCAAGCAGGAAGTCATGACCTGACAGGAAGCAGTGGTAGGAGGGTGAAGGCCCCGGACTGATGCTTTTCAGCTGGTAGGCTATCTCTCATTCATGGGCTGGAGAAGCAGTACAGGTGGACACTGGATCTCAGAACAACCATAAAAATATATTCTTTACCATCTTTATTTCCACTTGCAACAGCCTCACAACTGTTCTGTCCTAAATGAAAATGTTTTTATTTTAGCACAAACACTCAAATTCATTCCCAAAAATACTTCTGAAATTTTAATATTTTTAAAACGGTCCATAAATGATACATATATTATCATATACTAGTAAAAGTCTTGAGAAAAAGTGAGCATTTTGAACCATGGTATGGACCAGGGACACACGTTCATTCTTTCTGCAATACTTATTGGGTGATTTGTGTATGTCAGGTACTGTTCTAGGTACTGAGGATATTTAGGTTGATATCAATAAGTGGCAGTTCCTGCCTTCAAGGATTTTACAGTTTAGGGGCATTGGTTGAACACGTAAAGTACAAAAGATTATGAAGCAGTAAGCCAGATGAATCTTAGAGAAAGACAGTTTTCAGTACCCAGAGTCTATAATTCTATAATTCTTAATATGATAAGTAGCAGCAGTAACTGTCCAGTGGACAAATTTATTAAAGAGAAAAAAAACCCCAAAAAACAAAAAAACAGACAAAACCCAGCAGCCTAGAATCAGACTTGAGGTTGTAAAAGCGTGTGAATTAAAGTCATTGAAGTCACTACACATTTGAAAAGTAAAGTATAAGGGGAAGGAAGAGCAATTCCTGTGTGATGAAGCAGAGAAATGAGTACTTCAGAAAGAAAAAAGAATTAAAAAGAAATAAAATATAATGTAAAAAATTAAAATTTACCAGGATATAATTGTAGACATTGGATTATTAAATACATAAATTCAGATGGGATGGGGTGGATCAACAGAGAGTGCACAAAACAGACTGTTGAGAACTTAATGAAAACTACATATTGTAGCTTAGGAACTGGATGAGAAACTATGTTGCTAAAGATAAATTTCACAAAGACTATAATACAAAGCTGATAATTTAAAAGATGCACTTTCAACAAAAGAAGTTTGAGGTGAAACAAAATTTTCTCCTGAAATCACTTTTAGTACAATATTGATGGAAAATAGAATCTTCCAGGAAGTCATTACGTAGCACTCATGACATGTAAGTATTTCAAGTCTCCAAAGCCAGATGGTATTCATTGTGAGGTCCCTGGAGGACTTGAAAGTGAATGGCCATAGCGCTGGTCAGGACATGATATACAGCCTAGTGCTAGGTTCTTCCCTAAACAGCGGGTTCCCCTGGGAGTTTCTCCTTGAATAAACGTTTGAGAATTGGGTCCGATCATCTATTAATCCAGAGGAATTATTTTGGGAAATTAGAAAGTTGTTCTGTTCTCAGGGGATACAAGAAATTAAAAAACTCAGCCTCTTCAATTCTAAAACACTTGTTTCAAAGACTAATTGAATCAATGTGCAGTTATAATCTTGATACATTCTGAAAGAAAAAAATAAAATCAATATTCAATTTAAATTGTTTCTGGGGAAGGACAAGAACATGGGGGAAAATAATACAAAATTACTTCCTAAAAGTGATTTGTATTTTTTTGTTTTATCCCAATTTTCCTACAACGAATATCTATTATGTCTATAATCAGGAAAGATGGCTGAAAGGAAGTGCTGATATACCAATATTAAAATATTTATCTTGTAAGAGTATAATTAATTGTGGTGACTTGACTCAAAAAGATTTGGACTAGCCAAGCATAATAAGAGTTAAGGCAAGTTCCGGGCGTCGTGGCACATGTCTGCAATCCAAGCAACTTGGGAGGCTGAGTCAGGAAGATCGCGAGTTCAAAGCCAGCCTCAGCAACTTATCGAGGCCCTAGCAACTCAGTGAGACCCTGTCTCTAAATAAAATACAAAATACCGCGTGTCCCTGAGTTCAATCCCTGGTTCCACAGAAAAAAAAAAAAAAAGAGTTAAGGCAAACACACTGGGTTAGGACCCCAACCAGAGAATGCAAGATGGATGGCCCAATACACAGTATGAAATTGAATAGTCTAGCATTATTTTATTCTGCAATGGAGAAAAATTATAAAAGACTTTATTGAGCTATTTAAACCCTCAATGAAATCAGGGCAACTCCATATTTTAACCTATATTGGCTAAGAAGAAAAAAGGGAAAAGGGAACACTGTATGAAATTAATAATGAGGAAAATTAACAAAAATAGAATGACTATTTCACCCTGTATAGAGCTAATGCATAGAACATTGTGTCCAAGACTATGGCAGGAAAATCATAGAGGTATATATTTTATAATGATTAATTATATTCACCTCCATAAATAAAAAATTTTTCTATCAATGTTTCTTATAGATGATCTAAAGCTATCACAAGCACTAGGGTATCAATTGATCATCCACAAAAGAGATAAAATTTATTTCCCTTGCTCGCTAATATCGCCCACTGGTATACTATGGAGCCAATGGCCAACTAGAAATTACTACTGGCTGCTAATGAAGCAAGATACCTGGTGACAGGGAACAAAGTTGTGGCCATTCATGGGAGATATTTATATCTCTTGTAAAATGTTCCTTCAAGAGAAGCTTCTGGTCTTGGTCAAGAAGGTCAGCATACTTCCCAGGGAACCAACAGCTGTGTGTAAAAGAACCTCTGCCGAGTGTGTGAGATAACATCTGTCTCCAGGTCAAAGAGATGATATGCTGGGTTGCAGGGCACTAGTTCCTTTCTGTTCTCATTGGATTAAGATAAGGTCAGACACTTGGCTTCAAGTGACTGCTGTACCAGTCACACACCCATGGCCTAATGTCACTCAGCAGTCTGGAGGGCAGAAGCTCTTCCCATGTAACAAAGATACTTCATTTTTAACCGATGGCTGACATCCTCCTTAAGACTAATTAGCACATAGAAAACTCCCAACAATTAACCTTGGGGGGGGGTGGATAAATAAACACAGCTATGTCTTTACCAGAATCAAGGACTGCCAATTTATTGTGCTCATATCCTTAGTACTTTCTATTAATTTGTTGACCTCAGGATCAGTGCACATATTTAAAATCTGTAGAAGTTGATTCTATAAAAAACATTATCCTGTGAAAGCTTTAATAGAATTAAAATGCGTAAGCAAACCTGCCTATAAAAATCTTCCCTTGCATATCTGACTTCTGAAAAATACACATTCTCTTTGTAGTGTTCAAGCAAGTAGCCTTGAGCTGGAAGCAAGAGTGAAGGTCAAATGAGAGAGGAAATCTTAAATAAATCAGATATGTTTCATTTGCACCAAGAATTTTCTATCACACTTGCCTCTATCAAAAATCAGCCTATCTTTACAGTTTACTTTTTATGTAGAGTAAAAATTAGAGTTTGCAAATTGTAAATATAGGGGGAAAGATAATTTAGCATGCTGTTTTATCACTGTCAACCCAGTGGTTTTCATAACCAAATCCCACATATTTTGAGAAAGTCATTATTGCCTTGCAGTATTTATAGAGCAGAGTGGAGCAAGTCCGCCTCCATCAAAGGGCAGAAAAGGAAGCTGAATGACCCAGGGAAGGACAGAGTGTGACCTGTTTGTGATTAAACCCTGAACAAGATAAATTGAGTTAGGATAGTAAGCAGAGTGGGAGGGGTGTAAGGTGCACACTTAGAGCTCAGTTGTATTTCCTGAGCCTTTTTATTCCCCTGCCTACCCAGATGATGCCAAGGTTGGTGACTGCTCTTTCAGATCAGCGCATAAATGCTTTCTTCAATGCAATCATTACAGCCGGGAAAAGGTGAGGATCTTGTTTAGTGATGCCAAGATGCACTTCTGTTTATTCCTTTGTACTTAGGGACAGAAAAAAGCAAGGGGAGGTTTACTCTGGGTTTCAACATCTGTCAATATCTAGGCAGAAATTTTCAGCAGCTGAAGTCAATCAGTTTCTGGAAAGTGCTAAGCAACCATACCAAGTGCTCCCAACTAACATTACCTCTGAATGTGCATGACCAGGCATATTTCAATATGCTCTGCCAGGCGGTGTTAGTAATGCGAGCAATATGCAGCTCACTTTACTTGCTGACTGGCTTAAAAAGAGAAAATTAAATACATTTCTCATAAGGATATTTTGTGGAATTTTTCCACATCATTAAATAAAATGTAGCCCTGGTTTAAAGGCATTTCCTGAGAGAAAACATTTCTTAACCTAAACTAACTGAACTATGTGAAACAGTCTGCCTGTATACACCACAATATTTTTTTCCTGATTACACGTAATGGGTCTCCTATCATCCTGCAAGCTTACCCATATCATTGAATTGTTTCATAGTCATTCGAAAAAATTGACTGCAAACTTTTTAAAGCGGTTCTCAGGAAATGGGTGGTTATTCAATTTTCTCCTCATAGTTACAAAAGAGTGGATGGTATGGGAGATGACATATCTGAAATAATTAAGAAAAATAAGGACAGGCTTACATCGGCTAGGTACATACCTCCTTTACAACTTCAACCTAACAAGCCATACTATTGCTTCTTTATTGCTAGAGTAAGGGAGATAAGATCAGATATGACAGACAGAAAGTAGCAAATACTATAAAGAGGTACAGAATCAAATCGAAAGGGTTTTGTTTTTTGGTTTTCTTTTTGTTTTGTTTTTTACACTGCGGGGGCTGAACCCAGGGTTTTGCACAAGCTATGCAAGCACTCTATCACTGAGATGTACCTGTGGCCCTTGAAAGCCTTCTTATTTGCCACTGGAATGCATATTTTCACCTTTTTCCCAAGGAGGGGATTGTACATCCCTAGTGACAGCTTAAACCCATTCAGAGTTGGATTTTGTAACACCCACTTAATTACATTAGCTCCCCAGTGAGCTGAATTACTTACTACTCCTAACTTCAGAAGTTCATGGTTCCTGCCTAGGGAGTGAGATTCTGTACAAGGTTTAAGTTTCTTTTTTGTTTTCCATTTGGAATAGCCACATGAGATGTTCTGGTTTTTCAGCAGACTTTCTTGGCCTCTTTGTCTAAGTCAGAAATTTTCTATTAAAAAGAAAGAAAAAAAAAATGATCCTTACAAGAAGACACCACACATCGTCTGTTTGATCCCAGGAGCCCTCTAGCCAATTTGAAAGTCAACATCAGATGGAGAGGTAATGCTTTTTTGTTTTGTTTCAATCTGAACTCTCGCAGTTGTTCAAATTGAATCAAGAAGCAAGACTTTCAAACTAAGTGATAAGCTAAAATAAAACCAGGAGACATCATTTTACAAGATTGTGTGGAAGAACTACTGAATGCACCCTGAGAGAAAAATAAAGATGGGATAATGTTTCTACCAGAGGTCATGGCTACCCACCAGTCTACGAAGTACTGTGTAGGAGAAGAATGTACACATCTCCCACGGCATAATCCACGCTATTGTAATATGGTTTGGTGAAATATTTCAGCACTGGGGTTTCTGGATGAGATGCCCTTAGAAATAAAAATAAAGTCTGGTTCCAAGAATCTTAGTGAGGCCTGTCCCCATCTGGCAGCACTGACACATGTGCATGCATTGCGCGCGCACACACACACACACACACATACACACACAACTGCGCAGAGGGACTGTGGGGACAAGGGTGCTGTGTCTAACAAGAAACATAGGACAATTTTCTCTTCGGGGTGCTGGATCAAATTCCCAGTCTCCTAACTAGGTTAGGATTTTGTCCCTCCTCTTGGCATTGCCTTGTGGCAGAGAATAACCTCTTGCTCCATTCCCTTTCCCTGAAAAAATAAAACCTTCAAGAAGAAAGAATGTCCTATTGTCTGAGCAGAATTATTCCCCCAGTTTCTCAAAGAGGAGGTATTTTCAGCATCTGGGAAGAGATTGTGTCCAGAGGGGCTTCTTAGTTTTACAGCTGGGTCCACTCAAACTAGTCCAACAAGCCCGCATTACAGAGAGGAGCCCAGCCAAACACAGGCACTTCAATCATGCTCAATTCACTTGGGTTCTGGTAAATGAAATAAAACCCCAAAGCTTGGCTTTTTATTTTTCTTAGGGCAAAGTCCATTTAGAATTGATATAATCGCTTGCTATGGTTACATATGCCACATTTATTTTTAAATAGCTCCACATCCCAAGGGCTCCTGATTTCCATCCACACGGCAGGTAGGGAGACTGCAGGAAAATTATTTTCAAACAGTGTACACTTTATCAGGCTTAAAAAAAGAAAAGCACATCTGGAGATGCATACTTAGGTTGTAAGGAATGAGCAAAGTGGGAAATGGGCCCTGCATGTTGTGTCCTGGGTAAGGGTGCCCAGCCAAGGGCATGGTGGAGGGATAAAATCCATCCCACCATGGGATTTGCATCTGTCAGGAGGAGAGGCATTTTCTTCTTTCTGTATAAATATGTCATCTACCCTGATGCATGTGGGGCTGTGCCCACAAATAGCTGATGGGCTAATGATGGTCCCAATTAAGAAATCCCAGCCTGTTCTTGAATCTCTGGTGGAGATGGGTCTGTTGGAGGATGCCTCTGTTGGCGAAAGACTCAGGTGCCAAACTTTTCAGAAGCCCACCTAAAATTTCAGAGAAGTGTTGGAATAAGAAATGAGTTCTCAATTCAGTTTGCTCTGCTTCCAAGGTAAATGGGTTTGGGTTTCTACCAAAGCTGTTTACCATATTTTGCTGATGTTACCCAGCCCTGGCAATTTCCTCTTCTTTATCAGTCCTTCTCAACCAGGGACCAGATCTCACTCACCTTTGAATGTTAAATGGAGTCCAACCGTGTCTTGTTAGTTAACGTTTTATTTAATTCAGAGATAGCAAACCATGGCCTGCAAACTAATCTGGCTGGTTGTTTATCATTAGACCTAACCAGAGTTGAACAAAATGTGAATTAGGTTCTTTGTTTTACCTGTACACTCATGTTTACAAACGAAGAGATCCCACATTAATATCTGCACATCTCATTTCTTAAAAAAATAAGGTGGAGGGGAAGTACTAGCAATGTTGGGCTTGCTTTCTCTGTCAGCAACAGCTAGAGAACAGCTGCTGCCCCTTTGACCTGGTGTGTTCTTGGGCCACAGTGTCACTGTCATGCCCTATTCCTTCTTGTGAATTGTCTGCCTTGTTCCTCTAGGTATAAGGTTTAATTGAATAGGAGTCCATTGGAATAAATGATCCAATAATCTCCCTCATATTCAATTACTGGCCCCAGTGCCATAGCACAAAGTGCATAAACAGTTTTTCTTCCTTATCATCCATGTAGATGGCTTTCACATGTGCAACACACTCCCAAGAGCACTGTCAGGGTTATTTTAGCTGTAACAAGACTGTGAGATGGTTACTATTCCAGGAAACCTCTCTTCTTAGAAAAAGAAAAGCAAATGCTTTGCAGGCTCCAGAGAAACTATTACTAGTAACAAATTCCTTATGACATCTCACAACTGATCATGACACATATGCGGAGTGAGTATAGTTGAGAATGGTTCTTGTAGCTAAAAAGGAAAGACATAAATAGGTTTAGAGAATTGTGTTTATAAAGCATGACAAAAAAGAAGCATCAATAAGACCTCCAAGTAAATAATTTTAGGTCAGGGTAAATACTAGGTTTACTAACTTCAACTCCATTTCCTACACACATACTTATGGAAGAGACAGCCTACTTCATAGGAAATATTGGTAGCCACCTTCTTGTGACAGACCTTATTTAGGCAAAGATGGTGCATCATATCTAGGAGACTCTTGAAATTAGAGAAGAGTGACAGGTTTTCTCAAATGCTCTTCTATAACTTGAATTAGGATTAGAGTCTTAGAGTAATAGTATGTGTCAACAGAGTATGTGCCTCCGAGAGTAGCAGGAATCTCTGACATGTTTTAAGGGAAGTGGTGGAGTCCACAAGTTCAGCAGCAAAATGGATGAGAATCAGTGACAAGGAGCCCTGGGGTACTGGGTGCTGGTTTAAGGAAAGAGACCTAGGAGATGAGCTTTTGAGAAAGAAGAATGAAGAAGGGAATTGGTTACTTCAAAATTCTCCCCCAAATTAGCTTTGTTAGTGACTTTGAAATTCATCAGAGTTATATCAGTATATTTAAAGCATGGCAGATGAATTGCATGAGAAGTCCACCTTCATCCATGGGCAAGTGGAATGTCAGATGCTAGTTTCTAAGGTAGAGCATGGTTTTTGTCTTGATTACCAATATGTTTTTCAATACTCTTAATATGGTAGTGGCATTGCCTGAGACCAATAGATTCTTAGGGAAAAGTACTGAAAGTCCAAAGTGTCTAGGAATTAGATTGTTAATGGACAGAGTAAATGGTTCATTTTTCTTTGTAAACTAGATTATTTAGTTGGCCTGAGCAAATTAGGAATCAAGAATTAAGTATTCATTACTGTGCTCAGGTTCTGGTTTCTTTGAATTCAAAGTAGAATTTTGAAAGAAAAAGAAGGGATTTCAAAAACTTCTAAAAATATGGTGTAAGCTAATGATTTTAGTCATAGCTCTTTAAAATGTTGTTACCACCTCTCAGGGGGACTTAGATTTCAGCTGTCCGAGGCAGACTAATTATTGAGGTAGAGTTAAAAGTTGTTCTGTGATCAGAGAGGACAGGGGGAGTAAAAGCAGTGAACCACGAAACGGTGTCAGGAAAGTTTACTTTTCATGGTCATTGAATTAACGAAGGAACGAGCCAGCTCTGGTCCATTTCTGTCTGTCTTCATGTCACCCCAGGGCCTCCCTGCCACAAAGGGAGAGATACTTGTCAGACAGACACCTTTTCCACTAGAGGGGAACTGGCAAAACAGAATGTTCCTTGGTTAGAATAAAAGATTGGAAATGTCTAATTCTCACTTTCCACCCACTTACTTAAAATGCAACAATTGTGTTTCTAGGGTGTCCTTCAATAGAGACAAGGCCATGGAGCAGGGAACACAATGCCTGCCTTTTTCCCCTGTGGAAATGGAGGGTGAGCAGAATGGTTTGCAGGTGGCCCCATCTGCAGCTGAAAGGAATGCAATGATTTGGGAAAAGAGCTCTACTTTTTTTCCCCTTAAATTGCAAAAAAGAATAAGGAAAAAAAATGCTAATAGTTGCACTAGAATGTATGCCTGGGAGAATCTGCTTTTGAAGTAGTGGTTGAAAAAGAGACTAAGCCATGGAGAGAACCTCGATTATCCATCCGGCACACCAAGCAAGCACTGTGGGCACCAGGACACAACTGGCACCTGAGGGAGAAAGTTTCTGTAAAGTCAGTTCAGACTTGCTCAGGGATTTGGTAAGAATAATTCACATGGTTTCCTAAATAGTATATCCCTGTTTCATTTCCAGACAAGAATGCAAGAGATGTTTATAAAGATCCCAACCTCTGTTTAGGGATGTCTAAATACATTCTGGTAATTAGCTTAACTTTGATCCAAGGCAGTGCTTTCTCTTGGTAAAATAAATAAATTGGTGAAAGGTTTTGGAACACTCTCCCCTTTGAGATCTTTTTCTACTAATATCAAACTGAAATATTTTAATGGATATTGTTCAAGTATGATGCTTATTTTTAAAAATTCTGATGTCTGTATTTATGATAGTAATTATTATTTAACATCTATTTAGTAGAGTTCAAAGTAAAAAACTATTCATTAATGTAATGTTATTTTTTCTCATAAGACAAAGCCAAGGACTTCTTACAAAAATATTCACACCTGGATAGTGTTTTCCTTGTAATCTGCACTCAGTTTCTCATTTTGTTGAACTTCTTGGCCACAGAGCTCAAGCACTGAAGATGGCGGACAGTGTTCACCTTCCATACCAGCGAACAGTTACATTCAGATGTTTTTGCTGTTTTTATGAATTCATCTTCCCTAAGAACCTGGTGGAAAGAGTGAGGGAGAATTACCAGTTAGCTGGAAAGTATCACAGTCTTACAAATATCAGACACATGATTTCCTCCATTGTTCCTGTTTTCTGGTATTTCCTCAGTTGTGTTGCCTGAGAAATGGGCTGGCCTCATGTTAATATCAGGATATATGGAAAAAGTATAATTCCTTTTATTAAAAAGAGACAAATAGACATTTAATTATTTGAGATGAGCATTGAATTCCATCAATATAGAAAGTAGTCCAATTATAATAGCAAACGATAACTTTTTAAAGAAGGAGTTTGGACTGGGCACAGTGGCACACACCTGTAATCCAGGTTTGGGAAGCTGAAGCAGTAGGATCACAAGTTCAAAGTCAGCCTCAGAAACTTAGAGAGGCCCTAAACAACTCAGTGAGACCTTGTCTCAAAATAAAATATAAAAAGGGCTAAGGATGTGGCTCAGGGGTTAAATGCCCCTGGGGATTCAATCACTGGTTAAAAAAAAAAAAAAAAGATTTTGGAATCCTATTTCAATTTGTATAATTATAAAAAGTTCTAGAACAACATTATCCCATAAAATAACCTTGAGTAAAGATAATAAAATATACTCTAAGGATGCTGGATATTATACTCAATGAGAGAAAGGCTCAAATAAACTAATCTAGTCTCACTCTAAAATTAGGAATTTTAATATAATTAAAAATCTTATAATGGCAACAACTGTTTCTTAATTTAGAAATACACAAAAATATAAAAAGGGAATTTTATTTTTAACTCACCACTTAGAGATTATCACTACTATTGTGAATGATTCCTTTGATACTTTTAACATGCACATAACAATAGTTTCTTGTGAAACTGAAAGCCTTTTGTATGCATGCTATTGTACCCTGACTTTTTATTTAAAGTTAAATCAATCCTGTTTGTCATCATGTTATTTAAAAATTAACATTAGCAGCCGGGCGTGGTGGCGCACACCTCTAATCCAAGAGACTTGGGAAGCTGAGTAAGGAGGATCGCGAGTTCAAAGCCAGCCTCAGCAACTTAGTGAGGCCCTAAGCAACTCAGCGAGACCCTGTCTCTAAATAAAATACAAAATACAAAATAGGGCTGGGGATGTGGCTCAGTGGCCGAGTGTCCCTGAGTTCAATCCCTGGTTCCAAAAAAAAAAAAAAAAAATTAACATTAGCTTTTTGGAAATAAAAATTACAACTTTATGTGGTGAAAAAAAAAATTAATAAGCTGTGGAATGTGATGTGTGAGAAAAGAAACCACTCCCATTGTAGACCTGAGTCTTATTCCCCAGGGCTAAGTAACCATGGCTAAAAGTCTCTTACAGACATCAACTTTTAGTGCCCGAGCTGTACTTTCTTTCTCAATTAGCTTCACAGTAATGCAATGAGCAAAACCATTCCACAGAATTTTGGTTCATAAAAAAAATTTTAAAAGTTCCCATGGTGTACTTTTAAGAAAACGTGAAATCCAGTTCATTGTTAATATGAACAGGATCGCTCATGTGATTATGCAGGTGAACAAATAAGAATCTGTACAGTTAAATGCAAACAGCTTGGAGAGTGTTGCTATGGTCCAAGGAGTTTGAACAGCCAATGACGTTGGCCCCTAACACAGACTGTAGCATCCCTGAGAAAGGCAAGGTGTTGTCACATATGAAATTGGATTCATGCCCCAAAATTTTTATCAAGTATGCTCTTGTATCTTTAAGGTCACGAATTCAGGTACCTACATGGCCTGGAGATGAAGTGACTGAAGTGGGAAAATTGAATAGGGAATGGTAGGAACCATGGTAACTAGAAAAGAATGTTTAATGGGGCAAAAGGGGAGTCTGCTACTCAGACTAGTACTTTATGGAAATGTAGCCTAGTGTTACCCTTTTGGTTTTTAAAAATAAAAAAGAGATCTAAATTTGTCCAATTTTTAAAGGTTAGCAATTTATTTTTAAAAATTAACAACCCTAGGCTGAAAAAAATTCCCAACAGATTGACTTAGAATATAATGTTATTTCCCTCCCATTAAAGTTCCCTTGCCAAGGACCTTAACTATCCTTAACCTAATCTGCAAGCCCCAGCTTCTATGAGCTCTGAAAAGCACGTGCATCCACAGAGCTCCTTCCTGGCCGGAAGCCTGTGGGATGAGGCTGGCTGGTGCAGATGCTGACATTATGTACCACATCACAGGTTTAAGCAGATCCAGGGGAAATGAACTGGGTCTTGGGATAACAGCAGAATGAGTATAGCCCTGCTGTTGCCACAGAGTGGTGTTTTACCTCCTAGTTATGCTGTGTGATAGCCCTGGACTCCCCCAGGGTTACAGGAATAGCACTGTGCCTGTCAATGCATCCCCTGCCCAGGAGTCTCCCTAATGGATTTGATTCCTGTAACAGGGGAGCACGCAGAGCAGAAGTTAGTGGACGATCTGAATATGGTATAATTATCCTTTTTTACAAATCTGCTTAATGTGGTCTAAACCCTTTTCTCCTGTTCTAAAATATTCTTTCTGAAATCCAGCCCAACTCCCTTTATTTATGTTAGCAGATTTGCCCTTGAGTGTCCCTGAGTAAGTTTACTCTGTCTCCTAAGAGGCAAAAAGAAAGTAAATTCAATTTTCCATAAGTAGCGAAAGGAAAATACCATCAAGAAGCTTCAGGGCAGCAATTGTAGATGTTTTCCACAAGGGGAATTTGAGAATCTGCTATGTAAAAATGACAAAAGGTTGCTAGCAAGAGTCAACAAACCAGTTTGGAAGCTGATGTCCCATAAAAATGATCATCACTTGTCATAGTATGGGTGCCATTAAAGGGCATTGGAACCCAGAGGAGACCTAGGTCCTATGTTTACAACAAAGCAGACATCAATCTACTAAAAAATGGCTTACAACAGATATCTCTACTATTCCCTTACCTAAAGAAGTGCCTTCTTATTTGAATATTGAAATATGGAATCAAACAAACCCATCAATCTATTTCTCTGAGTTATTTGCATTTCAAAACAGGGAGATCACTTAAAACATTCATGCTCTTCAACTTGGTAATGCCACTTATAGGAATTTGTTCCAAGGAAACAATTCTAAAGAATAGCAAAAATGGAAAACAAGTTAAATATTCAATAATAACGCCCTGGTTAAATAAACCCCAGTTTATGATCTCAGTGAAATGTTACACAACCATCGCAATGATTATAAAGATTATGCAATATCATAGAAAATACTTATGCTAAAATAATGTCAGAAAAGCAAAACATAAATTTCTAAATAAGCACAATTATGTATTATACAAGTCAGCCAGCCAGCAAGTAGAAAATCCTTTCATAGGAAATTTACAATTAGGGAAAAATTCATAGAAAAGTTACTCATCGTTCTGTGTCTGAATGATATCAATCCTCACCTTTTCCCTAATTCTCTACATTTTCTTAAATTAGCCTGTATTGCTTTAATAATGAAAAAGGTGTAAATCCTTAAAATGAGACTCAACCACAATGCTTTAGAAAATGACAGTTAACACCTAAGTGAAGCAGTCTGTTCAACAAAGTAGATTTCAGGTTGTCATGAATAAGATTCTGTAAAGCAAAAAGTTCTTCTAGCTCCATAATGATCCGAAAGCACTGCTTCCGAGGAAGGAAAATAAATCCAACTCTTCCCTTGAATAACTTTGCCAACAGTCTGCACAGAATCAAAATTAATCATTCCAGGGATGGTTTACAACCCAGAGATGAGATTTTATTATTTTTAATCATAATCTCAGCTAAACCTTGTACAAGTGGTACAATCAGTCAAAAAATTAACCTTATTAAAATCCAACTACAGTATTAAATCAGGGATTTCCACAGAAGCAGATTCAGAGGGCTGAATAACTGTAATGTGTAGTGGAATTTCCTTTCATTTTGTACCCTCTCCCTTCATAAATCTTTGCCCTCCAATTTCATCAAATGATCTTTTGTGTTAACATTCTGGGAAGGAAGTATGGAGGGAACTGATCAGCTTTCCTAACACCTCTTATGATTTTTGAATATGCACGTGTTTGAGTACATCAAACACATCTGCTTCAAGACAGTCCATGCTAAATATTCTGAACATGTGTAATTCATACGTGACACAACCTTCCTTCCTCCCTTCTCCCTTTATGTAATAGCTGCACCCACCCACACACACACACACACACACACACACACACACGCACAGTATACACACAATAGTTTTCCAATATTTAAAATACAGGAAAACAAATTTGTGCAAGAATGTGCAAACCAGTATGCTGCTATGTCCAAATAACCATCAGGAGTGAATTAAATCAAACTTAGCAAGTGAGAGCAGAGACAGGAAAGGGATAGGACCTAGAGAGAAGACAGAAATTTAGGCCTGAGCTTCCATTGTATGATTTTCAAAGGCTTTTCTGAGCCTTCTCTTCTCCTTATCACTTTACAAATAGCCTAACTTATGTGTATTAAGACGAATACAAACATTTGTTTTCAGTGTTTTTTGCTACTTTCTTCTAAACTTTAGTGAAGTAAGTTTTTAAAAAAGATATTATTCTCACACAGGTTTTGCTTATGTTTCTTTTCAGTAGCAAAACACACAAAGTGAACACAAATAACGGTGACTACTGATGACAAAGTGCCTAATTTTCACCTTGTTACTTGGTGCCTGTGGTTCATTGCCAGAAAAAAAGGTATTGATTGACTGACAATTATTCCCAAGACCTTTCCACAGGGATGCATATGAATTAAGTTTGTATGTGTATGAGGTAAGTTTGAAGTAGGCAATGTTTATATTTTCTTTCACCAATCATTATCATCTTTCATTTGTTTAAATTGCTTTTCCTGACTCTTTCCCAATTTGCTAAGTTGCATCTGAACAGTTTTCGAATTTGCCATGGCTTACCCTCAAGCAATAGAATCACTGTCCTGGAACATCTGTAACCAGGCTTCACATTTGGTTCTAGGAAGAATTATTTTTTTGTCATTGGACTTCAGTTTATTTATTTGAGCACGTTCAGAAAATAAGGATAATCATTCCGAGTTTAACTGAATAGAATTCCTAAGTGATTTAACATCATTTAAGGAAAACCATTTTCAGTTCATAGACCTTGTCAGAAAAGAGCAGGGAGGACGTCCTATTAAATACTATCTCACAAGCCTGCCACATCCTTCCTCTTCCTAACCAGTTTTTGATTTGCAGAGATCCAATATTTATCTTATAGTTATTTGTTTCCTTTAAAAGTCAGAAAGAGGGCTGGGGATATAGCTCAGTTGGTAGAATGCCTGCCTTGCAAGCACAAGGTCCTGGGTTCAATCCCCAGCACTGCAAAAAAAAAAAAAAAAGTCAGAAAGACTTCACTAAAATGCCCAAGACTGTTCATTCCTCAGAAGCTGCCTCTTTCTTGCCTCCCAGGGTCTCTCTTCATCCATTTTCACTGGGATTTTAAACATCAGTTACCCAAGTATGGTGGAGTTTTCTCTTCATTTCCCACAGATTCCTCTGACTAGACTGGAAATTTAAAAATAGCAATACCTTGCAAAATCAAATAAACAATTCCACAGATGTGGAACTCAAGTGCCCACTCAGTTGGGGTTATCAGGAGACAGATGAAGAAAGTTAGTAGATTGGGGAACTGGGGTACAGCCCAGTGATAACGTGCTTAGCAATGCACAAAGCTAAAAAATATTAACACATTGATATACTAGTCTTAAAATTACCCTAATGTAAGTGTTCCTCAATGAGTTATTTCTCAATTAAAAAAAAAAAGACAAAAATAGGCCTATAGCTATTTGTGCTGTGTTAAGAATATTACACATTTTTTATCCGATTTGAAAAGACTTCCTGGCCTCTTTGAACCTAGGCTTCTAGTGAATTTACTGTGTGTCCCCATCAGCCACCCCAAATCTCAATCGGTCTCAGCTCTGAAATGGTTTCACTGACATCCCTTCAAAAACTATGGTAATTCTTTTTGTAGTGACACTGGACAGACCAACTCTTTGTGATTGTCTCAGCTGAAATGGGGTTCAGCTATAACATACACATGCACACGCCAGCACACAGTCCCCTTCTCCCCCATACACATACAGATTCTCTTCTTGCTTCCAAACCCAAATACTTTTACTTTCCTTTGATTTGCAGCATGCCTTTTTGGGTGCTACATTCTTTTAGGCAAGTTTCAGTGAATGGGTCATTTCCCTGCCCTACTTCTGCGTTATGAACACACTGGTGATAACAATTAATGAGAGGAAGGGTGTTTATGATAGCAGCTAGCATCCGGTTTTCAGCTCTTAAATTTTCCCTATATATGCACAGATCCTATTACCTCTGGGAAAGCTCTTATTAATCTCAGTGTCGGAGCTGTTTCAACAAATCTACTGTAATAATGAAAAGTCATCTTATCACACTTCGCTCTCAGTAAATTTACCATTCTTTGATAAGGTTGCAAACAACTGGGAAGTAATTGATCTGTAATTAGTGTGGCAACTGCTGAAGAGAGCCGGTGCCTTGCTCCATCATTTATCTGCCCAGCACAGCGCATCCTGCTCGAGAACACTAAATTATTTAGTATTCTTTTCAAATACAAATGGTCTCAATGGGTCCTCCATTATTTTAAGAACTTTCTGAAGAGGAGGCTAACATTTGAATTTCTGATTATCTGTCACCAGTGCAGTACTTAAAGGAGCTGGGAGTGGAAGGGGATCATTTTTCACACATGACTTGCCTGCTGAAGCCAGCCTGTGCTATGAATGGAGAAGGACAGGGGCTCTTTGATCTGAACCAAACTTGAACAATTTATCTTTTAAATGCACTAAAGCTTTTGATAAATGTCAATTTGACAATTAAATTCTTCAAGGGCCACAATATATCACCATCACAGTGTCTATTTTTGAGGGTCGGTCAGCCATAACATCTTTCAGCAGACTGCAGCAAGCAGAAGTCAGAGGGGAAATGATAGCTCTCAGGCCTAGTTGTTCTGCACATGGTATTTTTCTCTCTTGCTAAGTAAAATAGCTGTGATCTTTTCTTTCAAGATAGGGCACGTTTCCAATGCCAGAGTTTGTGGTCAGCCTCACAACCCAAAGGGGTTGTGTTCAAGATCTCTTCTCTGTCATTTTCCTGATAGTTTAGGAGAGAAAGGAGCCTGTAGGGGCCATGTTGGTATATATTTTCTTCCCTCTCAAAGGTATTTTCCTTCATAATTTGTAAGAGACAAGCGAAGACAAGTCTATCATTCTCAGAGGTCTCAGAATCAGGGAGAGGGGCAGAAGTAGAATGCTGAGTTCCAGCTCTGGTCTTCTGGAAGACCCAGTTTATCCTTTGATTACAAAGGTCATCAATTAAGTCAGAGAGAGTGGACTTTATTTGCAGGTTGAAGGAAATGGAGAATATGAAAAGCAAGCATGAGGGTTTGGGGTGAATTTCACCTCCGAGGCCATTTCAATTTTCGAGGCTAGGTGAACTTCAAAGTTATTTCATGCTTGTGCTACGATCTTTCTGTGTGTCTTTGGGAACTAAAATAGCTATCAGATCATGAAGAAGGATTGGTTCCTGCCTTCTCGGGGTTTACATTCAAAAGCCCTTCTCCTCTTTGCTCCTTTTGCTCCATGAAAACTCAATACTGGCTGGAAGAATAACAATTGTAATGTGACATTTTGAAATGTTTCACATAAAAGATTATTTCGAACTCCATGGTTACGAAGGAGTTTCTGAAGGGCTAACAAAGGAGGACGCTTTGGACATAGCAACAATGCCTGTGATCCCTCTTCCATCATCGCAGAGTGTCTCCAAGGCCCAATGATGCCCCACCACCCAGGTATTCAGCGTGGATATGATGCTATCTTTTGACAAACCTGACATTTCAGTGTGATTATGGAGAAGACTAAAGCTCATAGATCAGATGTCTGACCTGCTGAAAATAAAGACATAAGATGCTGCTCTGATGTCTGCATGGTACTTTTTCTCAAGGACAGAAGAATCAGTATAATCCTTAAAATCTCTAAGAAAAAGTGAAAAAGAGCCACCTGACTGAGTGTCTCGAGGGCGTCTCACTGTTTCCAACACAGATTAATTTTTTGGATGGGCTCTCATGCAGGATTGTCAATCAAACCCTCCTGGAATTGTAATGTGACATCGGCCCTCAGTACAGCTGGAGTCAAGAATGCTGAAAGTTTTTTTCTTTCTCCAAAAGAAATGGAGGTCACCTCCCTGACCTTTATAATATCTGCAGTCTCTAACTTTTTGTGAAGAATTGAGAATAACAACTATTTTGTAAATGGGGCTACCAGAGGATGTTTGTTATGTACCTAAGATTATTTCCTGAAGGTAAAACGGGGTGTAATGACTCAAGAAGAAAAAAATGTCATTTTGGCCAATGCCATTTCAAGGTAGAGTTCTCAACAGCCCCAGCAACTCTAGGTGAAATTTATTCTGTGCTTGTTTAGCTGTTCAATGGCAGCCATGTAATATTTAGGTCTTTGTTGTGTTTTGCTTATTCATTCAAAGTATGTACCTACTCTGTAAGTAAACTCCTCTGTTACATTTTTTTCATATTTTATTGGTAGAGTCAAGAAATCAGTGGGCAGATAAATCTCTACTTACTGATGGATGAACAGTTGTCTATTTTAAATACTGATATTCAGATCAGGATTTATCATAGTGCATATATATATTTTAAATATTTTTTAATTGCAGATGGACACAATATCTTTATTTGTTCATTTATTTTTATGTGGTGCTGAGGATCAAACCCAGTGCTTCACACATGAGAGGAAAGTGCTTTACCACTGAGCTACAGCCCTGGCCCTCATAATGTATATTTTAATGTATATTTTTAAGAGATTGGCAAAGTTCTTTGGAATGATATTGCTAATGTAATGAACTCCTAAAGTCTCCTTCTCTGTGAAAATTGTCTTTTGAAATATCAGTAAGTGAATCGTGGATTAAACCTATGGAAATCAGATTGAAAAATTCATTCAAAATAGAGAATCTCATCATTAACCCCAAAATAGTACTTGGTAAGTATTTCTAACACTCTCCATGCATCACTGGGTGAACTGCCTCAAGAACTGCCCAGAGCTTTGTCCTTTCCATTTCTTTTGATGCATCATATGTTGCAGGACAGACCCATCCCTCACACTGGTGGGATTGCAGGCAGGAGCACAAATGGAGGCCAATATATCATATGTCTAAATATTTAAAAGTTACACATTATGTCTAAAATTATACAAGTTACACATTAAAACTAGCACTTAATAAATTATGCTTTGTTCTTCTACCTTAATAAATATACACTTACAAGAACAAAATGGAGTAGTATAATAAAACATGGTTTTTATATGACAATGTCAGCAGAGTATAAAAGATGACAGAATTTAATTACTGTCTAGATTGCACAAGTCTGAATGTCTTCTTGATGTGTTGCTGCTGATGGGATGAATAATAAAATAAGACATATGATTCAGAAAGTGTTATATATTCATTCTTTAAATTTTTCTTGCTTTCCTTTTAGCACAATTATAATGTTGTATGTATTTTAAAAATTCTTATGTAGGTGAAATCCATAGAATATGTAACCATTTTAAAGTGCTCAGTTCAGCAGCACATAGTATATTTACAATGTTCTGCAACCACTATTCCATCTAGTTACAAAACATTTTCATGATCCCAAGAGAAAACTCTACCTATTAAGTACTTATCCCCCATTTCCACTTCTCCCCAATTCTCCACTGGCAATCATGAGCAAAATTATATTGTAAATAATAAAGATTTTCACATAATTTTTGTTCTATTGCCAAAAATCATCTAAAATGTTCAATGTAAAAGCTAGTAGTAACCAATGTATATGAAATTTGATCTTAATCAAAATTTAAATCAAACATATAAAAGTAATATTTAAAAAATATTTTTCAAAAGTTATTTTTCTTCTAAAATGTTAAAAGTTATGTATTAAAATTAACAGGCAGGCTGGGCCTGTAGCTCAGTGCTAAAGCACTTGCCTAGCATGTGTGAAGGTTTGATCCCAGTACTGAAAAAAAAAATTTAAAAAGACAAAACATAATAAATTACAATAACTGCATATTTAAATTGAGTAAACTTTAAAAAAATAAGTTAACTTTTAAGCTTATTTCAAATAAAATTTTACTGTTTTTTTTTTTTTTTTTTTTTGCAGTGCTGGGGATTGAACCCAGGGCCTTCGTGCTTACGAGGCAAGCACTCTACCAACTGAGCTATATCCCCAACCCCTAAAATTTTACTATTTTTATAAAAATAAAAATAAATACAATTTTAATATTCACTCTCTAAATAGAATAAAAGGACGACTCTCCCACAAGTAAGAAGGACCTCCTCTTGCCTGAGTGCCCTCAAGCTGGAATACTGTTTTGATCCCACTTTCAGACTCACACTGAAACACCAATTTTTCCTGGGTCTTAAACCTTTAGAGCTTCAGAATAGAACTACACCATCAACTTTTCTGTATCTCCAGGTGCTGATTGTGGAACTTGGGACTTGAGACTTGTCAGCTCTGGAGAACCCTGACCAATCCTTCCCTTCCTCAGGGATTATTGTAATATTTATTTAATGACTTTCTTGGAGAAATTCTTAAGCCTGCATTCTTTGTTTTGTGCTGCCCATATAGCCTCTTTTTGGTTAGCTAATAGTTGGATGGAAATTTTCTTAAGTGTCTAATGAATGAGTCACCTATTCTTTGCTGAGAGCCTCTGTGTGTATATTGGGGCACACCTTCAAAACTTGGGAAGTTTACAACTCTGCCTTAGTCTTCATTTCCTGCTTGTGCCAAATACATTAATAGCCAAAGTTGAGAGATGGGGACCTTTTCAGGTGTTTTGAGGTCATACACAAAGCTCAATACATGCATATAGCCTTCTAGATTTCTAGGAATATGTCAAAACAGGTCCCTCCTATGGGACCTCTCCTTTACTCACACATAACTTTAATTATGTTGGCCAGCATCATGTTTGCCTATTTTGTATCACTATCTCAGGAAGCTCCAATATTAAGCCATTGCCACTGATTCTTTGCAATAAATGATCTGCGGATTCAGCTTTTTTTACTAAGTGAACTCTGAGTCAGGTCAAATAAGTAAAAACTTTCTGAACCTGGCTTTTTCAGAGGACTGACAAATCCAATATGGGTGATTCTCCCAGTATAGGGCGTTGAGGGGAGTTTCAAACCCAGCCTCCTTCAGGGGCTGCCAGTTTATGAGAGTGCTGGTTTTAAAGGGAAAAGAAAGATAGGAATAGAGCAAGTTAAAAAGTTCATTGTTCTTATCAAAGTTCAGTTATTGCTCTTGAATCAATGTTCCTCTGACTGTTGTAAGCCTCTGTTAATTTCCAGAGTTCTGAGAAAGTTGATTTTGACAATTTTTGCCAGTTTTTTAAAATTGCCTTTATATAAAGCAGATTTTTGAACGTTTTTACCCTGCCAATTTAGAAGTGCTTCTCTTATTTCCTGAGTTTGCATGTTCAAAACTTTTGTTCGTCGTGTTTACTCTTGCTGGAAATGAAGTTTGGCTGAATATAAAACAATTTGCTTACACTTTTCTTTCCTTAAGTAATATACATTGTTGAGAAACTGAAAAGTTCTTTGGAGAATCTGAAGCTAGTCTAATTTTTTGTTAATGGGTGACCTGACCCCTTATCTTACTGTGTTTCTCAGTTGGCAATACTTTAGGTATATTGTCAAACATTGATGCTGGGAAGGTAATATATCCTGAGGACAAGGAAGCTTTATGTTGGGAACCCACCTGGACTCTGCCTTATATTTTTCTTCCTTGGGCTGATATTCTGTATTCTTTCCTATAATTAACTATACCATGGCTATAATAGTTTTCAGTGAGCTCTGTGAGTACTTCCACTGAATTATTAAGCCTGATGGTTTTAGGGGCCCCCAAACTTGCAGCTGGTGTCAGAGTTAAAGTGGTTACATGGGAGACTATACCTTCCTGGCAGTCTGGCTAACTTTAGGTTATCTTTTAATGAGATTTTTGTCTTTTAAAAAATTATAGATACTCTTTATATGTTCTGCATACAAGAACTTTGCCATATATATATATATATGCACACATACCTATATCAGCCCATATATATATATTTGTGTGTGTATATATATATGTATAAAACAACTATTTTCTCCCTTGTGTGGTTTTCTTATTGATTTTTTTAAATAATCTTTTTATTTTGGGGGGTTGGTTAATAGGGATTGAAATCAGGGGCACTCTACCACTGAGTCAATTTCCAGTCCTATTTTGTATTTTATTTAGAGACAGGGTCTCACTGAGTTGCTTAGCACTTTGATTTTGCTGAGGCTGGCTTTGAACTCACCATCTCCTACCACAGCCTCCTGAACCCCATGGAATTACAGGCATGCACAGCAAGTTTTAACTCTGAAGAAGTCTGGTTCATTTTTTTTGTTCCTTCTGTGGTTAGTGCTGTGTCCTGCCTAAGACATCTTTCCCGGCCTTGGTGTCATAAAGATATTCTGACTTGTTTTTGTTTGAGGCTCCATGGCCCTTCTATGTACTTTAGAATTGGTTGATTATATCTGTTTCCTATCTTCTCGCTGAAAATGATGTTGACAGAAGTTTTCTTCATTTACTTTGTTGCTTTCAGGTCAAGTAAAGGGAAGAAAATGCTGACTTATGATACCCTGTCCATGCCAGGAGTATATAGCAAAGTAATTTTAATTTAGAAAACCAATCCCAATATCCCATCAATTTTGTATATTTGAAAACTGTTCTATCACTAAAAGGCATTATTTTTTTTTTTTTCCTTTCAATAGTTCATTTGAAACTAAACTTTACTCAAGGAGATTGTAGTCCCAGCCTCAGAGAAGATGAGTATATGATAGTGAAAGAAACATCCCACTTTTGATTAGAAGAATAATAACATGTGCTTTTGTCAGGGGAAATGGAGAGATAAGAGACCGATACCCCATACCCAAATATTGACAGATGGCATTTGGATAAAGGAAGAACAATGGAAGAAGCAGAACACAAGGGGCCATGATAAGTTTTTCAATTTAGGCACTTTTTTCTTAAAAAATTTTTTTTTAGAAAATTCATAGTTCTCATATCTATAATAAACTCAGGACTCCCTCCCATAGACTTGGTGGCCTCTGAGAATTGCTAGCCTGATCCAACTGAACAGTTTGTGAAGAAAAGAAATATTTGATAAACATAATTTAGAAAAAGATCACCAAATTGGAGTCATAAGTATAAATTTGCTGTGGTCTGGCCCAACTTAACTTATAAAAATGTGAATGAGCTTAGAATTTTGGTCTTGAAAGAGGTTAGGTAGTACAGATGACAGAAGAAATATATATTTCCATGGATCTAACTTTTACTGAGTATTTCAGACCAAGTTGAGTTAATGACAAACAGTTTACTGCTGTGAAATAGCAATAGGAAAGTACGCCAGGAAAAATCTTTTGCTGAAGTATCAACCAAGCTGATACATTTATACATGTATGTGAATACAAATGCATATTATTTGTAAAACATGCACATGGTTTTTCTGTTCATCATTTCTTGTCTAATAATCCAAGACAAATATAATATCCATGCAAGTTTAAAGTTTGGTTATTTCTAAATCTCATTTTTTAAAAATCTTTTTATGATAAAGGTGACTAGCTTTAAAAGTAAAGATGTATATGAGCTTTTTGGTCCCACTTACAAGGCTGATACTAATTTAGATTCTTTATAAAACTTCCTTCATCTTCCTAACATGAAAGGCTGGAAATTATTTAAATATGAGTTTTCCCCTTATATTGGCATTGAAAGGTGCCAATATAAAGTAAGCTGCAAAGAGTTTAATTTATTTCATTGGCTATAAAATAGTAATTTTCTTTCACAGAGCTGCTGAAATCTCTATGCCCAACAAAAGAATATTCAGCTAATTTTTGCTGATGTAAGTTCATAGGGGAATAAGTAGCAGAACTCCTTGGAAAATAGAAAATGTTCATTCTCTTTTTTTCCATTTAAACAAAATGACAAGAGTATCACTGAACTGACAAATGCACAGAGTGCCAATTTCATCTGAGGATTTCACTATTTCATAAATGCAGGTACATACAGATTAATATGTCTTTAGATTTATATTTCAAGATGAAATTTTAACACTGTAATACTCATGATATATAATAAAACATAAATAATATTCATCTGTTATGTTACATTCTGAAATTATCCTACCTTTTCTCATCATTTGTCATTTCTTTCTAACTGTAGACGTGTGTAACTCTTAACCCTATAAGTTCTAACTCTTTCAATTTCTTTGAGACTGCAATTCTAGCAAGATAAGTAAATTAGTTTTTTGCTCAGTTGTGTCCATATATAATCTTTATTTGACATATTTTGGCTTCTTTCCCTAATTTCAGTAAAAAGATTCTTTAGAAATAAGAAAAACAAATAAGTATATTGTATCCATACTCATTGATTACCTATTAAAGACACTGAGTCACTTGTATCTCTAATGGAACTTCTTTCAGCTGACACTGCTTTACCTCCAGGTTTCCTTTTGCAAAGGAAAAACCCTGTAGCAGCTGATCCAAAGAGGCTTCCTGGGTAGGACAGGGTTTCAGCCAAAATAAAGGGAAGAGGCAGAGCTTAATAAGTGCATTTAGGACATAGTTAAAAAAAAAAAAGGTCTTTACTATAGGATTCTCAGGGCTTTTGATATACTAATGGGCTTTGTAACTTTCTGAAAAGACCATGAACTAACTTTTCCCAAATATTGAACAATGTGAAATCTTTCAGAAATATGTTTTTAAAAAAATAAAAACAGGTCTTAGCAGGTTGGTCTTGAAGTTCTTTTTATGTCAGAATATTGGAATAAATCTTAAATATATAAATTAGGAAATAACTAAATAAATTACATAATAGTTACACAGAACATTGTATAGCTATCAAGCAATATTTTAAAGATGTTTAATGGCAGGGGACATGCTAATGATATTGAGTAAAAATAGCATAGCTATGGAGAATTTGGCAATATGTATATAAAAAAATTACTAAAAGGAATCTACACAAAGGAAAAGATAACCATGATTTTCTGTAAATTGAGGACTTATGGCTAATTTTTTTTCTTCCTTGTTTCCTACAAATTTCAATTTTTAACAGTTAAATGTGTCAATTTTATAGTATGAAGAAATTAAAAACCTTACTCTCCATTTATTTTCTCTACTATAATCAGCTTTTCATTATGTCTTCACTGAACTATTTATTTGGCTCTATTCTCTTTATTCAGTCCTTTCTAAAAGGAGGCAGAGCTGGTTGTGGTGGTACGAACCTTTAATCCCAGCATCTGGAGAGGCTGAGGCAGGAGGATCACAAGTTCAAAGCCAGCCTCTGCAACTTCGTGAGACCCTGTCTCAAAATAAAATATAAAAAGGGCTAGGGATGTGGCTCAGTGTTTCAGCACTTCTGGGTTCAATCCCTGGTGTAAATAAATAAATAAATAAATAGGTCAGAGAACTATAACTCAAAATCCTATTGGGATGTTGCCAGTTTTTGTGAAGTTTTATTGGAGCCCAGTTGTAACAGAGCCCAGTAAGGCTAAAATATTTACTGTCCTAGGGCTGGGAGTAGAGAGGCAAGGAATTCTCCCAGAGTACAAAATTGAAGAAGGCACTCACTCTTGAGGCAATTACTACCTCAACCCTGTGCCCCATCAAACTGTGCAGTAGATGCTAACGTCTGTTTGGAACTCTAAGAAGCAGATGCTATGAAATTTATTAGGGGAACTGCCTATGAAGAATAAAGGGGAGAGGGAACAGGAGTGAGTGTGCATAATGGTACCAGGAAGGACTATGAGACCAATATGCAGGTTCAACTTGTGAAAGGAGAGAGGAACAAAAAATTAGCTAGAAAAACCTCAGAGTTTAGTTCAGAGTATAGTGTTTTTCTAGAAGAGTCTCAGGTAGGCCAATGGGGAGCAAGAATGCAACAGAAGTGTCCTATAGTGAGCAGAAATGGTCTTGCTCTAATGTCTCTGCCTTGGCATCAATACCATGGTACACCCAGAGATGTCACAACTGGAGGCTGTCAGCTATACAATGCATGGCAAAACACTTTTTTGAAGAGACATCTGAACAGTACACCTCTTTGTGTACCACAAAACTTATAAATATTTGCATGTGTAACTTGAGGTGTGTGGTGGACATTGTGATTATTTTCCCCCAAGCTATTTGTAACAAACTGAATATTTGTGGCTCCTCAAAATTCACATATTGAAATTCTAACTTTCAAACTGGTGCTGTAAGTGAAGTGGGTACTTCTTTTGGGAGGTAATTACGTCATGAGGGTGGAGCTGTCAGGAATGGGATCAGTGTCCTTTAAAAGGGAGCCCAGAGAGTGCTCTTGACCTCTTTAATCTGTGTAAAGATAAAACAGGAAGAAATCAGTTGGCAACCTGAAAGCAAGCCTCTCCAGCACCCAACTATGCTGGCAAGCTGATCTTTGACTTCTAAAACTTGAGAAATAAATGTTGGTTGTTTATGCCATCTAGTCTATTGTACTTTGTTATAACAGAACAAACTGATAAGACAGTGTCATGTCTTTCCCTTTTGATTTGGGAGAGGCAGTTTTGAACTAAGGCAATTAGGATTAGCTCATCCCCAGTGCCACAGTGATTGCTAAATGGATAGGTCCATCTGTGTGACTTGGGACCTTTATTCAGCGTTGTAGTTAGTCAGAACTTCTTTCCCTTTGGCTATAAAAGAGGAAGCACGTAACACTGGCTACTGCTGATAGTACTAGTCCAGAATGCTTTTGGCTAAAAGTAATTGGAACATCGGTGGTCCGTTATTATAAAACAGCAAGAAGTTCAGAGATGGGAGGTTTCTGGCATTGGTTCCACGGTTTTGAGGCAATGTCTCCATCATCTGCTCTATATTTTTGTTGTACCAGCTCCATCCTCACACATTCATATTCAGTACCAATAGGTAGAAGGGACACAAGTTATAAGGTACCATTTCTCCTAACACACTTTACCCCATTTGCAATGTGACAGTGTCATTCAGATTCCTCCAAAGCCATGTGCTTATCCACACACCTATCTATAAACCAGGCCCAGAGCCCACCTTCCCTGAGACCAGGGAACTTACATTATATGCTGCTATGCACTGAATATTTGTACGCTCCCCAAATTTATATATTGAAATCCAAACACATAGGTGATGGTCTTTGGAGATGGGACCTTTGGGAGGTAATTAGGTCATGAGAAACACAGTATTAGAAATTGGAGAAGAGGTGATCCTTGTTGTACACTAGCAAAGAATGTGGCTAAACTTTGTCATATTCTAGTGTTTCATGGAACATTGAATCTATGAGCTATGAAACTGGATATTTGGCAGAGAAAATTTCTAAGCAAATTGTTGGAGGTATAATTTGGCTTTTCTTGACCCCTTATAGTAAAATGAGAGAAGAAATGACTTAAATGGAATTGCTAATCAAAAGGGAAGCAGAATTAGAGGATTTGAAATGCTCTCAGTCTCTCCATATTGAAAAGAATGAGAAAGCCTATTCAGGAAAGTACACCAAGGTATGGTTAAATGGCCACTGGTAAGGAGATGAGTCAGCTGTCTCAAGCCAGGAGCCTTTGTCCAGGACAAGGGAATAACACAATGTGAACCTGCCTGGACCCTCAGAACCCTGGTGAGTGTTACTCATGCTGCTGTACATGACAGACTCTGTTTCCCACATACTGGCACCTCATTCCTTGGCTCCCCCAGGTATAGTTCCAGGGGCAGCATGGTTGGTGCCCAGAATAGCCTTTGGGGCACAGCTTTTTGAAGGCATGTGTTCTCATCCGCTGCCCAGAAAAGCTGTAGGGGTAGGAGCAACACCTCAATGGGTTCAGAAGGTGAGAGAGATACCACAGTGGAACTAGAAGGCAGAGTACGGGCCAAAAGGAGTATTCTCAAGTCTTAAGGTCTTAGTGGAATTTGTCCTATTGAGTTTCAAACTTGCTTAAGATCTGTCATTTCTATTTCGCTCTTTGGAATAGTAGTGTCGATCCTATGCATGTCGCACGTTTTGGAAACAACATGTTCGTTTTCACACGTTCACAGCTGGAGAGTAGCTGCTATGAACATTGATATGGCTGTGTCACTGTAGTATGCTGATTTTAAGTCCTTTGGATATAAACCCAGGAGTAGAATAGCTGGGTCAAATGGTGGTTCCATTCCAGGTTTTCTGAGGAATCTCCATACTGCTTTCCATAGTGGTTGTACCCATCTGCAGTCCCACCAGCAATGTATGAGTGTACCTTTTTCCCATCATCCTTACCAACACTTATTGTTGCTTGTATTCTTGATAACTGCCATTCTGACTGGAGATGAAATCTTAGTTTTGATTTGCAGTCCTCTAATTGCAAGAGAGGATGAACATTTTTTTCATATAATTGTTGATTGATCTTATTTCTTCTTCTGTGAAGTGCCTGTTCAGTTCCTTTGCCCATTTATTGATTGGGTTATTTGGTTTTTTGGTGTTAAGTTTTTTGAATTCTTTATATATCCTGGAGATTAATGCTCTATCTGAGGTGTATATAATAAAGATTTTCTCCCAATCTGTAGGTTCTCTCTTCATGTTATTGTTTCCTTTGCTGAGAAGCTTTTTAGTTTGAATACATCCCATTTATTGATTCTTAATTTTACTTCTTGTGCTTTAGAAGTGAATCCTGTTAAGGAAGTCGGGTCCTAAGTTGACACAATGAAGATTTGGACCTACTTTTTCTTCTATTAGGCCCACGATTAGGGTCTCTATTGTAGTACTCAAGTCTTTGATCCACTTTGAGTTGATTTTTGTGCAGGGTGAGAAAAAGAGGTTTAATTTCATTTTGTTACATGTGTATTTCCAGTTTTCCCAGCACCATTTGTTGAAGAGATTATCTTTTTCTAATGTATATTTTTGACACATTTGTCTAGTATGCAATAACTGTGTTTATGTGGGATTGTCTGTGTCTGTGTCTTCTATTCTGTACCATTGGTCTACATGTCTATTTTGGTGCCAATAGCATGCCATTTTTGTTATCATTGCTCTGTAGTATAGTTTAAGGTCTGGTATTGTGATGCCTCCTGCTTCACTCTTCTTGCTAAGTATTGCCTTGGCTATTCTGGGTCTCTTATTTTTCCAAATGAATTTTATGATTGCTTTTTCTAGTTGTATGAAGAATGCCATTGGGATTTTAAAAGGAATTACATTGAATCTGTATAACAGTTTTGGTAATACGGTCATTTTGACAATATTAATTCTGCCTCTCCAAGAACAAGGGAGATTTTTCCATCTTCTAAAGTCTTCTTTAATTTCTTTCTTTAGTGTGGTATTGTGGTATAGTTTTCATTGTAGAGGTCTTTCCCCTCTGTTGTTAGATTGATTCCCAAGTTTTTTGTTTTTGTTTTTGTTTTTTTGAGACTATTGTGAATGGGTAGTTTTCCTAATTTCTCTTGCAGTGGCTTCATTGCTTACGTATAGAAATGCATTTGATTTATAGGTATTGATTTTATATCCTGTTACTTTGCTGAATTCATTTATGAGTTTTAGAAGTTTTCTGGTGGAATTTTTTGGATCTTCTAAATATAGTTTCATGTCGTCGGCAACTAGTGATAGTTTGAGTTCTGATGCTATTTTTATCATTGCAGCTTTACAGAGAAGACAACTATTTTATCATCTGTGCTTTATGGAGAAAGCAACTGAGGCCACAGAAATGTTAAATAATTTGGAGAAGGTCACACAGCTAGCAAGCAGCAAGGCCAGTATTTGATTTCAGGAAATCTGAATTCAAGTCTTAGTATTGAATAGTCCTGGTTTGGATCCTTGGCTCTGTTGTTTACATTTGTGTCATCTTGGGAAAGTTGCTTTACCTCTCTGAACTTCATATTCCATGCAATAAGATCATATGATAGATTTTGATTTTCATGAAAGATATGCTAATCACTATTCTGGAGTTCACCAAGACCACCCGCAATTTCAATGATTCACTAAAGGACTCACAGTTTTACTCATGGTTATGGTTTATTACAGTGAATGGATACACATTAAAATAATACTGTGAGAGGTATAGATTTACTTTCATTTTGCTGCATATGGATTTCCAGTTTTCCCAGCACCATTTGAACATGAGAGATCTTTTCATCTTCTCAGATTCTCTTTCTTTCTTTACTGTTCTGTAGTTCTCATTGTAAAGGTCTTTCACTTCTTTTGTTAGATTGATTCCCAAGTATTTATTTTTTTTGAGGCTATTGTGATTGGGATAGTTTTCCTAATTTCTCTCTCAGAGGATGCATCACTTATGAATAAAAATGCATTAGACTTATGAGCATTAATTTTATATCCTGCTACTTTACTGAATTCATTTATGAGTTCCAGAAGTTTTCTGGTGGAATTCTTAGGATCTTCCAAATAGAGAATCATGTCATCAGCAAATAGGGATAGTTTGAGCTCTTCTTTTCCTATTCATATTCCTCTAATTTCTTTGGTCTGTCTAATTGCTCAGGCTAGAGTTGAATGGTAGTGGCGAAAGAGGGCATCCCTGCCTTATTCCAGTTTTCAGGGGGAATGCTTTCAATTTTTCTCCATTTAGAATGATGTTAGCTGTGGGCTTAGCATAGTCAGCCTTTACAATGTTAAGGAACGTTCCCACTATCCCTATTTTTTCTAGCGTTTTGAACATGAAGGGGTGCTGTATTTTATCAAATGCTTTTTCTGCATCTATTGAAATAATCATGTGGTTCTTGACTTAAAGTCTGTTGATGTGGTGAATTACATTTATTGATTTCCAGATGTTGAACCAACCTTGCATCCCCGGGATAAAACCCACTTGATCATGGTGCACTATCTTTTTAATATGCTTTTGTATGAGATTGTACAAAACTCAACTCAAAATGGATCAAGGACCTAGGAATTAGACCAGAGACCCTGCACCTAATAGAAGAGAAAATAGGTCCAAATCTTCATCATGTTGGCCTAGGACCAGATTTCTTAACAGGACTCCCAAAGCCCAAGAAATCAAAGCAGGAATCAATGATTGGGATAGAGTCAAACTAAAAAGCTTTTTCTCAGCAAAGAAAACAGTCAGCAATGTGACGAGAGAGCCTTCAGAGTGGCAGAAAATCTTTGCTACATACACTTCAGATAGAGCACTAATCTCCAGAATCTACCAAGTACTCAAAAATCTTTACACCAAGAATACTAATAATACCAATCAATAAATGGGCCAAGGAAATGAACAGACACTTTACAGAGGAAGATCTACAAGCAATCAACAGATTTATGAAAAAATGTTCAACAACCCTCGTTATAAGAGAAATGCAAATCAAAACCACCTTAAGATTTCATCTTACCCCAATTAGAATGTCTTTTATTAAGAATACAGGCAGTAACAGGTGTTGGCGAGGATGTGGGGAAAAGGGTACACTCATACATTGCTGGTGGGAGTGCAAGTTGGTGCAGTCACTCTGGAAAGCAGTGTGGAGATTCCTTAGAAAACTTGGAATGGATCCACCATTTGACCCAGCTATCCCACTCCTTGGCCTATACCCAAAGGACTTAAAATCAGATTACTACAGTGATGCAGCCACATCAATGTTCATAGCTGCTCCATTCACAATAGCTAGATTGTGGAACCAACCTAGATGCCCTTCAATAGCTGAATAGATAAAGAAACTGTGGTATATACACACAATGGAATATTACTCAGCCATAAAGAAGAATAAAATTGTGGCATTTGCAGGTAAATGGATTATGTTGGAGACTGTTATGCTAAATGAGATTTGCTAATCCCAAAAATCCAAAGGCTGAAAGGTCTCTCTGATAAGTGAATGATGATGCATAATTCGGGGTGGAAGGGTGGCAAGAATGGAGGAAGGGTAGATAGCATAGTGGAAGGGAGGGGTGGGGTCGGGGTGGGGGGGTAAGAATAATAACAGTATGTGTGGCAGACGTCATTGCCCTGTGTACATGTATGAATGCACAGAGGGTGTGACTCTACTTTGTGTACAACCAGACAAACAATAGCTGTACTCCATTTTTGTTCAATGAATCAAAATTAAATAAATTAAAAAATAATAATAATAAACTGTGGAAAGGAGCCCAGGCAGAGCCCAGGGAAGACCAGGCTTATACCTTCCCTGGTGTTCTGCCCAGTGGAGTTCACAGAATGACTTTCCCAGCAACAATACGTGACAATATGTACAGAGGATTGCCAACCAGAGAAGCTCACATGAGCGTTGGTGTCTAGAGCTTTAGTTTGGGGTCAGTCACACAGGCACATGGCTGACTGTAGTTACTCAGTCCCCAGTCTCTCCCAAGGTCAAAGTGATGCAACCTGGCCCAGGGCCCTATGTAGTCAAAGACTCTTCTTACCTAGATTACTCCAAGGACAGACAAGGGTCAGTCTTTTCTTTGAAATATAGAGGGTTTAAATGATTCAGAACTTCTGGTAAATGTATTTTGTATGTATTTTGGTTTTGGTTTTGTGCTGGGGATTGAACCCAGAGTCTAACACGTTCATCAAGTGCTCTCTCACTGAGCTACATCCCCAGCCTCACACTGGCTAACTCTACTGTACAGTCAGATTAAATGAACTGGTACTATCTCTTGGATCAATCTCTTGGGCCTCTTTCAGAGTAAGCACTTAGTTCTCTCCTTAACTCCCATCCCCAGCCAGGAAACTGCCTTTAGCAATTTGAACTTGAGAGGATTCATTCAGCTTCAACACATCTATCACCTCTAACCAGAAGTGAATACTCACTGTCTCTAGTCTCACAATCTATAAATAACAACAAACCCCTCATCTGTGTTTTGGAATATCAGAACCAAACACTTTTAAGGGAGAATATTTTTCGAATTTCATAGAATTTATCCAAGGAAGAAACAACAGTGGTTTGGGTTACATTTTACAATAAATATATCAGACTGTTTCCTCTAAAAATCAGATTATCACATTTTTTATTCAATAATAGGAGATGTAGTAAGATGTTTGTGTTTCTGTTTGGACTTCTTTTTAAGAATCTTGAAGTCTTTTTAATTGCATATTCTCTAAAAGAATTTTGACTTTGCATCTCCAATATTATTTATTTTATAAAATATGTGTATGTATACTGTTATACTAGTATAATGCATGTATAATAAATCATACACTGTCAATATAAATCTTAAGAGGATGAAATTTTAAAGTTAATGTAAATAAAAATTCAAATATCATCTTCCCTTTCTCTCTCTCAGTACTGGGAATTGAACCCAGTGGCACTTTACCATCTAGTCACATCACCAGCTCTTTTTATTTTTTATTTTGAGACAGGGTTTCACTAAGTTGTTTAGATTCACTAAATTGCTAAGGCTGGCCTTGAACTTACAATCCTCCTACCTCAGCCTCCCAAATCTCTGGGATTACAGGTAGGTGCCACTGTGCCCAGCCCAAATACTCTTAACTTAGTAGATTGTCTTCTGAACCCATTGGGGTACCTGTTTCCACTGTGGATATTATCCACACTGGAACCACACCTCAATTCCGTAATGTCACACTATCCTGGTTAACCTGGAATTCATTTCACTGCCCCTCAGGTCCTCTCTATGATAACATTTTTGCGTTGTCATTGTATTCTCAAGAACATGACTTGAAAAGGTAGTACGGAAAAGAATTGCCATGTATGAAATAACACAAAATAATGGAATGCTAAGCTGTGACAAGGAGACCATGGGTTAAAGCAATCTACAGGTGTTGGATTTATTGAACTAGGGTACTCAGAAAGGGTCCATAAAAGAGGGATATGGCTGCCCCTTAAGACAGACAGAATTGGGTTGGAAGGTAGAAGTAGGTGAGCAAAGGCCCAAAGGTAGGATTAAATGTGACCCAGGCTGGGGGGAGTATGAGACCAGCCCAACTGAAAGGCCCAACCCAGACCTCAGAAGCTCCGACCGCCTTCCCAGTAGGCACTGGAGTAATTCCAACTGGCTCCTCTGCCAGCTCTCAGAGCCCCACAGGCTGAGCACTGTCCTCTCAGGCCTCATCTGTCAAGGTAACTATGGAATGTCTGCAGTTCTTGGAGGACAAGAACTTCTTTCCCTAGATGTTTAGTCTCTGGCTGGCGTTCAGGCCCTTCCCTGTGTAGTCATCAATCCTAGGCTTCCTCTAGGCCAGACTAGTGGGGTAAGTGATGGCAGGGGAGTGTAGGTCAGGATTAGAACCCTTTTGCTATATAAGCAATTCATGTTTTCAAGCTCAGAGTTCTGCCCATAAACTATGCATTATCTTGTGCTGTGTGCAGTTTTCATTTAAAGTGTGTAGTGGGCTGAGATAGAAACCAGCCTGCTCTGATTCACTGCCCCCTGAGTAAGGTTCACTTGGGATCCTGCCTTGAGAATGTTCCCTCTGATGAGAGTAGGTCTGCAGGAAGCTCACCAAGAAGGGAGCAAGGAGGGTGGGTGGTGTGGCAGGAAGTGTGTGCTAATGGAGTTAAAAATTAATTGGCATGTGTGTGGTAACAGGAAAAATGGAGGGAACAGATGTTGAGGCAAGGCCAGTTGCCAGCACGCAGGGATGGATTGCCTGTCTTTCTGCCAGGGCTCACTCCGAGCTCCTGGGAGAAATGGTTTCACTACCTCAAGGTCTTAACGGAACATTAGTCAGGACTGTGGGGACTGAGTTTTTGCCAAGGAGACGTCATTCTAGACCAGATTTCAAAAAGGCAGTGGAAATGCAGGCCTCTGCTCCTTGTGCACTGTCAGACCCATCCAGGTGTGTGTGCTGCTGTGGCCCCTTCATGGAGGCAGAACTCAAGGAGCTCATTGTTTTCTATCGCACACACCATGTGTGGTCCCTAGGACATTAAGCAGCCACCCAACCTCAGGTGGAGTCCAGCCTCACAATAAGCCTCAGGCTACAGGCGTTATTCTTCACAGCATTATGATCTGTCAGGGCACGGGATTCTGTAGAGGTGGGTTTCCACACAAAATCCATTCATTCTTTCACCACAAACATATTTTGAGCCCTCCCATCATATTTAGTCCAAGCATTAGCCAGTCTCCTGGAGATCCTCAAGGAGTAGATATCCCCAACCTGGTGGAACGTACATTCTAGATGGAGTTGAGAGGAGAAACACAAAAAACATCGGACATAACAAACTACTTTGCTGAGGGGGTATGTGCAATAAAATGTAAAACAGGGTAAAGGAAACAGCATAGTGCCAGGGGAGAAAGTAAACGTTAAATAGAAGGTTAGAGTGGGCTTCTTCATTAAAAAGAGAATTAGGCACATCTAATTCTAGGGGAAGAGTATCGTGGTGACTGCCAGGGCAAAAGCATCAAAATGGGAGTAAGCAAGGGAGAAAGAAACGGGGAAGGAGGCAAAAGTGGATTGAAGCCCAGGGTGTGGGGGGCCTTATGGGCCTTGGCTTTGACTCTGAGTACAATGGGAGCTATTGCAGGATTTTGAGTAGAGGAGAGACATAGTATGATATACCTTGGGAATCGCTCTGGCTGGAGTGTTGAGAATAAACCGTGAGGGGCAATCCTGGAGACAGGAAGATGACTTTGGAGGTTACTGCAGTGATCCAAGCAAGAGCTAACGGTGGTTGGACAAGGGCATTGCTGGTGAAAATAGGAGGAAGTAGTGAATTCTAGATATATTCTTTTGCGACTGTCCTCCTCTTTAGTTAGAGTTGAGTTTCCCTAAGACTAAGCAATTGCATTCTCTTCACTGTTACTCACTCGATCTTGACTTTCCCAAACATACTTTTTCATGTCATGCTCATTAAGATTCATCTTGCAAAATTTTCATCTAATGTCTAAGCCTTAAGGCAAAAACTGGTTAAATGAGCATGCACAAAGTGTGTGTATATGTGTTTGTGTGTGTGTGTGTGTGTGTGTGTGTGTGCGTGTATGAATTGAGTCAATGTTCTAAGAACAAGAGATTCACATCTGAATTCCTAGCTTCATTTAAAAAAATAAAATAAAATATCTGGCAATGCATTTTCTCATGGCAACCTTCAGCAGAATCTGAGCAGCTATTCCTGTTGTGCCATCAGATTCCTAAGGTCCTTCCGTGGCCCTCTTTACATGTCCACATTACTTCCTTACTCATGTAGGCATTAGGGTTTGTGAAATTGTCCTTGAGTTCAGAGGATGAGGGTCAGGGGAGGAAGAGTGATGTTGATCAAGACCACAGTACTGCCAAGCCATAAGGCTTCAAGTATCCTTGAGATACTCAAAGTTTAAAGCTCATCTTCGACACAGATATCCTGTGTAGGCACCTTTGTCTCCCCACCCCCACCCCACCCCTTTGTCTCCTCTCATGTGGTTGAGATAATGAGAGGAGCCAGGTCTTTCCCAACATCGAAGCAAACCTGCTTCTCTCCCATTCTCCCTTGTAGGGAGCCCAGGGATCAAAAGTGAGGGTTGTTTACTAGGACACATGGAGTGGAGCTTTAGGGGAAAGATCCCTTTCTCCTGCTCTTGTTTATCTACCATTTCATGCCTTCAGACTGTTAGGACCTGTGGAGCCAACACTATATGAGGTTCTAAGTGTCAGAATTAAGTCAGAGACCTTGAGCCTGATGGACGCAGAAGGGACTAACAATTCAGCCCAGCTCTTCAGGACCAGGGGCTCCATATGGAGGCTTCTGGAGGCAAATTCCTCTAGACAAGAAATATGTGCAGGGGCTGGGGTTGTGGCTCAGTGGAGGAGCACTTGCCTAGCATGTGTGGGGCACTGGGTTTGATCCTCAGCATCACATAAAAAAATAAATAAAATAAAATAAAGGTATTGTGCCCATCTATAACAACAAAATCTTAAAAAAAAATTAAAAAAAAAAAGTTAACATGCAGTTGCTTAGAATTTCCCCTGTGACTCTGGAGTGCCTGTAAGTGGAGAGGTAGTGCCTCAGGGCTGTAGCCATCCTTTTCTACATAGGAGAATTGTGACCCCCCTTAGTTAGGAAAAGACAAGGAAAAATCCACTCTGCCTTCTCTCATTTCACTATGGATCCTAAGACTACAGCAACAAGTTCTACCTTACTCACTATACAGTACAAACTCAAGCATATTCTCTCTTCCATGACCTTTTCCAAAATCATCCATACAGTTGATAGGACTTGAAATTCCAAGTCTTTCATTCCACAATTAGAATAAGACTTAAAACACAAACCATGGAAGTATAAGATTTCTGGAAGCTTTGGTCCTTTTAAGGTTTCAGGATAGCACAGAGAAAGGAGATGATAAGATGAAAAATCCAGATAGGTATACTGACCGTCCTTCATCACATAATGAGAATCAAGCAATGCCCTGGTCCAGGCTGGACTTGGGGGAGGAAACGATCACAAAAATTTTATAACATGTCTCATCTTTTCCTAATTCCCCTCCTCTCATCAACATGGCAACCCACATTTTATAAAGGCAGGAGATGAAATTTGTGAATCTTAGCTCCTTGACCTTCAGTATTGTTTTATTCTGTTTTTGAAGAGCAAAAGTTACCTAACTTGCATGCTGCAAGGAAGAGGATTCCTATGGAGGATACGGGAAGTAGCAGGGAACTTCTAATGGTTATCTAGATATAGTGGGAGAGTCATCATGATAATGACTAGTCATTCAAGATTATTCCACACAGGAAGATGTTAGGTCCCCAACTGAGAATAAATGGGGAAAGGACTAAAATGTTTCTGACACATCTAAGTTCACTTGAGCTCTCTTTGGATATTAGAATTTCTTATCATTAAAGTTTTCCTGGCATACTTAACTTATTAATACAGAGATATAGATACATCTGAGAGAAGTGATAGACATGCTCTAATTATCACCAAGGTAGAAATTACTGACTTTAGAACATCCTTGAGAACTGTTTTAAAGAGAGGAAGAGATACTACTAAGTCTAAGAAAACATTTGAATGCCATGGACAGAAAATAAAAATCAACTACCTAGAAAAGCTGACAGGTACAGCATTTTGCATACCTGATTCTGAATGAAATAAGGAGATCAACTGGGCTCAGCAGGAAGTCATTCCTGGTAGAGGTGGGTTCCTTCAATATGCTTCTCAGCTGCCCTTTAATAAACCTTAATTTGATCCAGGTGATCAACTCACTGTCCCTGACTTAGTCTGAGCCATGGCTCTAATGGCATGGCCATTTTTTTTTCCCCCTAAGTCTAAGAATCAGCAGTTAATGCGTTATTGCCAATGATAATGAGCAGTCCTGCACTGGTCTGGCCCTGAATGCATCTAGGACTATTTCCTCCTTCCTGCAAGAAGCCACATTCCCTGCTGCCCACAGCCAAAGAACTTGTTTTTGTTGTTGTTTCTTTGATTCTTTGGGAAATTGAGGAGGGTTTCAGACCTGGGGATGAAAATGATAAAATGCACTCCTTACCCATGTAAATAATGTGAGGCCCTGGGAGGGGAATACTGTGCCTGCCAGAGAGCGAGTCCTGTGTGAATCCCGTTCTCAAAAGCAATAGCAGCCCAAAGAGAGAATCAGGAAAACAAGAGCTGTCATCTTGGAAATCAAAAAAGGATTTGAGAGAGGGATGAGAAGGGGAAAGACAGCAAACATATGGAAGAGTTTTCAGCTATGGAGGAAGGAAACCAAATGCAGAGGCCATTATTTCAATTTTCTTCAGTTTTCAGTCTTAAAAGATGCCCAGGAAATACTTTATGCTAATTCTCTTTTCTTAAAAAGCTGAAAAATCTTTCAAAGCTAGAAAGAAGTAAATGTGTCACAGAACTGGGTTTTTTACCCTTTCCTTCAAAATAAATCACATTTTTTAAAATGCAGGATTTAACTAGCTCAAAGCCATTGCATGAGGACAATTTCACTAAAATAATCAGAACATGTTTGCTGAATAGAAATCCTCAAGAAGTTACATACTTCATGAAAGCATTTTTACAACACTGGCTTCATTCACTTGTGAATATTCTGGAAACATAGAGGATGCCTTCTATTAGGAAGAGCATTCTGGGCTTTTATTAATTTTTGCAGTGCTTTTTGGCCTACTTTCACCTTTGTTTTTCCAGTGGCATTCTCTGTAGAGATGCAATTTAGCTGAGAAAAATAAACAGACCAGAATTTAAAGTAACTCTTTTGTTTTCCTAAGCTTTACATGGTTTCTGATTGATATTTCAATAAGCATAATCCAAAATTTTCATAGGGATAAACATGCCTATGTAATATTTTTCAAACAGAAATTTTCATACTGCATTTCAAAGATTGCATTAATTAATTAATATTCATAGCCATTGGGAAGGGAGGGGGCAAGTGCTAGGGAGTGATATTGCCAAATTATATTTTTATATTGTGTATCGTGTGCACGTACAAATATATAACAACAAATCTCATCAATATGTGCAACTGTGATACACCAACTAAAAAAGGGTGGGGAAAAATATTCATAGCCATCAAAGTGAAGATTATGCTATTTCTATTATGTAGTAATTTAACCATTCACTTAGGATACATAGATGTTTTAGTCAGATTTGTGACTAAAGGACCTGACCAGAACAACTGTAAAGGAGGAAAGGTTTATTTTTGGGCTCACAGTTTCAGAGGTCTTAATTCATAGAAGGCCAGCTCCAATCCTCAGTGCTCAAGGTGAGGCTAAACATCATGGCAGAAGAGTATGGCAGGGGGAAGCAGCTTACATAGTGATCAGAAAGGAGAGGAGGAGAGGAGGAGAGGAGGAGAGGGAGAGAGGGAGAGAGGGAGAGAGGGAGAGAGGGAGAGAGGGA
>JAJEJO010000535.1:643916-709243 GCA_020662805.1 Glaucomys volans | reverse complement strand
AGGGGGGAGAAGGGGGGAGAAGGGGGGAGAAGGGGGGAGAAGGGGGGAGAAGGGGGGAGAAGGGGGGAGAAGGGGGGAGAAGGGGGGAGAAGGGGGGAGAAGGGGGGAGAAGGGGGGAGAAGGGGGGAGAAGGGGGGAGAAGGGGGGAGAAGGGGGGAGAAGGAGAGGGTGGAGGGGGAGAGACTGACTGACTCTCCTTTGCCAGGTACAAATATATACCCCAAAGCCATGCCCCCAATTGACACCTCCTGCAGTCACACCCCACCTGCCTCCAGTTACCACTAGGTTAGTTAAGCCCATCAGGAATTAATTCACTGATTAGTTTAAGGTTCTCACAACCCAATCATTTTTTCTCTGACCTTTCTTGCATTGTCTCACACATGAGCTTTTGGGGACACCTCACATCCAAACCATAACAATAGGTATTGAGTGTTTTATTTGATCTCAAGGAAAGTCAAAGTCAGAGTGTAGAAGGCGAATTGAGGCAAACAGACCCTGCCATCTCTTCATGCACAAGTACAAGTTTTTGAGTGTGCAGATGTGTGTGTATATGCACACACACAGCTTGTAAGGACACAGTGTAAGTGCAAAAAGGAAAATAGGAGGAGACCTCGATGGATTCAGAGAAACCTTTATTTCTTCGCAGACTTGGGTGTCATTCAGGTCCACTTTCCTGATGGAAAATGGCCATCAGTTACAGAGGAGATTTTGGTTTTATAGGGTACAATGATGTCATCATTGGGAGCAGACTTGACAGTCTGGGGCTAGTTGAACAGGTTAAAATCTTAATTTAGGAAGGCAGTTGTAAAAAGGTTGAAACTCATTGTCTGGGGAGATAAGGGTCCAGATCCCAGAGATGAGCACTCAAATCTTGCCCATTGGTGTTAGCCGTGCTTCTGTTTAGGACTGATTAGCCATGGGAGAAGGCCATGGTTTAGGGCCCAGCATTCAGCATCTGCCTCTTTCCCCCAGGGCCCATTGTTATCAGGAATGCACTGGGAGAGGTTTAATGGTTGACCAGTTTCCTTTCCCAGTTCTCGAGCCACACCGTCCCTTCATTTTTCTTGGGGAGTTATTTTATAGGAATATTATTTTCCCTTCACACAGTACATTTTAGAACAAATTTAGAACAAATTTCAATTCTCCTAAAATATCGGTTTTTAAAAAAAAGCCCAATGAAAAGTTAAAATTTGAGTAATTTTATCTTAGCAATACTCGACCCTTAAGTTTAATAAAAATAGTACCACCTTTTAATACAATGTTGCTTGCTAAAAAAGTTCCTCTAAAATAGCTTTCTTAAAATTCAACTTACTAAAATTAAGTATACCTGCTGGGCGTGGTGGCGCACGCCTGTAATCCAAGCGACTTGGGAGGCCTGAGTAAGGAGGATCGTGAGTTCAAATCTAGCCTCAGCAACTTAGCAAGGCCCTAAGCAACTCAGTGAGACCCTGTCTCTAAATAAAATACAAAAGAATAGGGCTGGGGATGTGGCTCAGTGGCTGAGTGTCCCTGAGTTCAACCCCTGGTTCCAAAAAAAACCCCCAAAAAGATCAAGAAGGACTCTTTCACAAGAAAGTGAGGGATAGGATGCAATCCAGGAAGAGGAAAAGCATTTGGGGAACAATGAGTTTATTGTATGAAACACAAAAAAAGACCATCAATTCAGGACTAGGAGTGGGCCTTTGGTTGAATAAAAAATGAGAGCCCTTTGGAAGTCTCTGAACTGCAGAGTGACGTTATCAGTGCTGGGTTATCAGGAGTAACCAAGGAGGAGAGAAAAAAATGTGAAAAGGAGCAAGCATTTGTTGAGTGTGCCAAGCCTATGGTATGATTTTATTTTATCCTTCCAGCTCTGTGAAGAGATTGGTAGGATTTCCATTTTAGTTGCAGAGGGGAAAGCTCAGACACAGCCGTTTAAGTAAATTGCTGGTCTCTCTCAGTATCCTTTAGGTCTTGCCCAATATGTGTTTGTTATATGGTACAAACAAAGATGACTAAATAGATGAACCAACTCGTGAATGGAAAATGGAAGAAGCTGGAGCTGAATCAGCTCTGACTGATACTACGCCCATGTTCTGTGACTTCTACTGACTGGAAGATGTTTTAGTGGGACACAATAGGCCTGAACTGAGGCTGAAACGCCAACAGTGGATGTAGGGGCGAGCAGGAGAGAGGCTAGAGAGGTAAAGCCACATAACACTAATGCAGTCCTTCTAAGGTGAACAATCACCTGATTTTCCTGGGACTAAGGGGTTTCTAGGGGCATAGGTGTCTCAGTGATAAAATCAGGTTGGTTAGTCCAGAGGAAGTCATGCATTCCAAGGTGGGGAAGGAGAAGTTCCAGGACACACTTCATGAAGTAAGTAATATAACTGGATAGAAGTGGTCCTCAAGTTGTAGCAGGCATCAAAATTCTCTGAAGGACTTGTTTAACACAGAGTGCTGGATTCCACTTCCAGAGTGTTTGACTTAGTTGGTATGGAGTAGAATTAGAAAATTTGCATTTTTAACAGGTACTGTTGAGGCTGTTGGCCCAGAATAATTTTGATAGCCACTGATTTCCAATTCACAAGGCATTTCTGCAGGCCTCAAAACTCTGATACTCATGATGGCCCTGTGGAGTAGGCTGGGACCACTGGGAAGGTCTGAGAGTGATGGCTCCTGGAGCTCCAGACTAACACCAGGAAAGAAATAGAAACCGTTATATTGGACACTGCCTTGGGGTCTGGGCTCTTGGGATTTATCTGCACTTCATTGTCAAGACCAACTCAGAGGCTCTGATGCCCTGATACAGACTTATACTCCCAGAGAGCTGTTATGCACCATGAATAATCCTGACATGCCAACATTTGTGAAGTCAGTCCCTTCTATTTAGAAAGAATCATGAAAGTCCTGCCTTTCCCCACTATGTGCTATGCACTGCTTATCCTGTAATCTTCAGCAAATGGTCTCTACTTCCTGAAAGTGTTTTTCTAGGAGCCACTCTGTTCTGGTGCTTGTAGAGATACCTGCCTATACAAGGGGAATTATTTGCTTGTAATTAAAAATTTTCCAAAACAACCCTGGTCTTTATCTGGCAGTCTCTGGAATAAGTCAGAGGTTGCCTGCTTGGCTTTTAGGCTTAACAATTAAGGATGCCTGTGGATGTAGGCTACTGTGTTAGTCAGCTTTTCATTGCTATGACCAAAATATTTGACAAGAACAACTTAGAAGAGGAAAAGTTTGTCTTGACTCACAGTTCCAGAGATTCACTTCATGGTCAGTTGACTCTATTGCTCTGGGCCCAAGACAAGGCAGAACATCATAATGAAAGAGTGTGGTGCACTGCTCTGCTCAGGATGACCAGGAAGCAGAGAGAGAAGGGACGGAGCTGCAGGGAAGATGGAAGCTCCCAGGGCACGCCTCCAGTGGCCCACCGCCTCCAGCCACATCCCACCTGCCTCCAGTTAACGCCCAGCTAGTCTATTCAAATCAAGATGGACATTTGAGGTTACAGCTCTCATAATCTAATGATTTACATCAGAATATTCCTGCATTAATACGAGCTTTAGGAAGACAGATCATATTCAAACCATATAGCTACCAAATTTTACAAGAGATTAAAGAGAAAAATTTTGTTTTTATGTACTCTAGATAATTTACAAAGTACTTTCATAGGTTATATCTCAATCTTTATAAAAGCCCCCTGGCTATTTTCCATGTTTTATAGATGAAGACAATACAGTGATATATCCTAGGGTTTTCATCTAAAACACAATAGAGTTAGGTCTCATCTTCACTCTGCCCCATTGTCTGTCTACTCATCATAAAGATAGAAAGTCGCTCTGGCTGCATTCTTTCATATGTACATCATGAAGCACACAGTTCTTCCATATGAATGCCAAGTCTGTGAATATCCAGATGCTAGCCAGCCTTCAAACTCACACCCCCAATGAATGCCACACCTTCTTTTCCCTAACCTTTAAACCACTTTGTGTCACAAGTTGTATATTTAACATCATTAGATGTTAAGTCCTTGTAGATAGTCTTGCATTCCTTCCATCCCCAGCCCTAGAACAATGCATGTACACAGCAGGTGCTCAGTGAGCATGTACTGAGCATCTTCCAGAGCGTCATGACCATCATACAGATTCATAAACATCCAACAGGGAGAGTTTTGTTTTAGTTTCTTATTGCTGCTGCTGGATTAATGAGAACACACTTCGTGGCTTACACCAACAAAAATTTATTATCTCAGGGTTCTGGAAGTTGGAATTCTGAACTGGGTTTTATAGATCTACAATCAAGGTGTGAACAGTATTTCATCCCTTCCAGAGGCTCCAGGGAAAAATTCATTTCCTTGTCTTTGCCAGCTTCCAGATGCTGCTCTTTTTCCATCTTCAAAGTCAGCCACAGGGCTGGAGACCCCACCTTGCAGCACTCTTGTCCTCTCTTCTGTCCCTATTCTGCTTTTAATGATCCTGTGATTACATTGGGCCTTTCTGGATAATCCACAAAAAAGTCCTCTGATTAGCACTCTTAATTCCCCCTTGACATGTAACGTAACATATTCACAGGTTTCAGGAACTAGAATGTGGATCTCTTGAGGAATGCACTATTCTAACACACTGAGGCCGAGAGCAAGAGGTGGGAAAAAATATGCCAAAATTAGTACAATTCACATAAACATAACTCACCCAAAGCACATGTTGCCACTATCTTAGCACTTACGAGGTATCTGACTGTGCTAAAAGCCTTATATACATTCTGTGTATGCAAGTGACCTCACATCAATCTAGTGGTACTTGTATTAGCCCTGTTTTCAGATTGGGAAAGAGACAAAGAGAAATCATGTAACGTGCTTACGATCCATAGATGTGCTAAGTAATAGAGACAAGATGATGCCACTCTCCCCACCCCACATGCCCAGCCTCATGAAGTCCATACCTCTTGTCTCTGCCAGTCACACACAGCTGTGCATTTCCATAGGTCCTCTTTTCTGTTAACTCCAGCCCAGACCCACTTCACTACACCATGAGAGGTAGGATAAAATGAGAACTGGCTAAACCCTCTAACAGGTAACTCTTAGGGGATTTGTTTTTCCTCTTATTCTTGTTGTTCAAGGAGACAGATGATAATTAAAATGTCAAAGCCCTTCATGCTTCCCTGATCAAGATAACTACTTTACCACAGGTGATAGAAAGAGAAGGCGGAAATGTCTGCTGTGGAGGGAGGTAGGTAATGATTCTGTGAAGGGGCAAAGCTGAGGAAACCGAGCCCCCTCAGCTCAAGGGACAGATGATTGCAGCTCCAGCTGAACCAGGGCAAGGGCTCCCCCAGGAGATCTTCAGGGAGCTTCCCAATCACCCCTCCTCCTCCAACCCCCATTCCTACCAACTCCATAGGAGCCAGTTCCCAGAGGATCCACCCAACAGCTTGCTAATTCTATCCAATCTCTCCAATTCAGTTAATTCCCAGTTTCAGTAACAGAAGCAGCAGCTGTCAAGATCAGCAGCTGTGTTCTTTGTCTCTATTGCTCTACCTCTCCCCCTTCCCTCTCCAAGTTAACGAAGTGGATCACATATAACTTTCTAGAGGAAAAAGAGAATGAAGGTCCTGGATAAAATCAGAAAAAAAGGAGAAATGAACTTGTAGGAGCATGAAAGTGAAAGGTCAACTGAACACATTGGAGGGAAGGCCCAATTAACCTCCAAGTCCCAATTTCATCGTGAACAACTTCCTCAACTCTCATGTACTCTGTAGAAGTTAATTCTTTTCAAATCACTTTGGCAAGAAATTAGGTTTTTTTAAATTCCAATCTGTTGTGGACTAGTTCACAGTTCTATTGCACACAACTAGTGTGCAAGCTCACACCATATGTGACTCACCTTGGAATGCGGCTGTACTGACCAGTCCCACTTATACCCTGCGTGGATGTCAGTGCAATGGAAATCTGCTATAAGAGTTCCTACACACTTTCCATTTCTGTCTTTATCTCAATTGCTAAGGAAAACTGTCCTAGAGGCCTCAATGAGAAAGCGAGATCTACACAGAAGTTAAAGCCATGTTAGTCTTGTGAATTTCCAGAGGCAGAATATTTCAGGTTGTGGAAACAGCTAAAACAAAGGTGGGAGCCAGGATGTCTCTAACGGGTAAGGGGCCTGATGGGTAAGGGAGAGAGGAAGGTCATGTGGGTCCTGTTGAAGATTTTTTTTTTCTCACTCCGAGAAATTAGACACCCTGTGGATTTTGAGCAGAGGAGGGGTGTGGTCCAGCTGCAGTGTTAGTAGGGTAGGGAGACTGGTTGGCTACCGCAATCATTCAGGCACAAGATAATTGAATTTCAGACCACTGTATCAATACTGAAAGACTGGCAAGAGATCCAGAATTGGATATATTTTGAAGATGGAGGATAGACAGGATTCAAGAAAGAGCCAGCATAGTACCATGTATGATTTTTGGCCTGAGCAACAGGAAGGGTAGAGTTGTCATCACTAGTTGAGGAGGGCAATATGTAAAGTAGGTTTGGTAAAGAAAACCATGAAACCTCCAATGGAAACCCCCAATAAACCTCCAAACGGAGCTGAGGGCTGCTGAGCTCTCATACATATAGGTCTGGAGTGTGGGAAAGACGTCTGGGCTGGAAATAAAAATGAATGAGTTGTCAGTATTTAAAGCCACAGGATTTAGTGAGATCACCAAGGGAGTAAATTTAGAGATGAGGGCAAAATGAACTGATCTGGAGTGGGGAAAGGAGGTGTAGGAGTTGTGATGGAGAGCAAGAGGGTGTAGTGCCCTGAAAGCCAAGGGAAGAATGTTTGAAGTGAGAACTGAGGCAAATTATCGAGCTTCACTTTTTGCATCTGCTAAACAGGAATATGAATCCTCATACGAGGTCATTGTAAGGATTATGAAGGAGTTAATCCATTTAGTCAATATGTACCCAGTGTATTCACTGTATGGGTACTTGAATGTGAGTAACATATATTCCCTACCTCAAGCAGGAGAATACATATTTGTAAAACAAATGTGTCTGACCCCAGAAGGTGCTCAATAGATCATTCTTTGCTTGGAATAATAATTGCCTCTGTGTGGCCTACATGGATTCACACTCTCCTCTGCTTCTTGAGACCAATTAAAATTACTTAGTGCTCATTAGTTAGTATGGGTAAGCAAGGGAATCTTTCCCCACCACTCCAACCATTTCAGTCTAATTCTCTGATACTTCAGAGAATATGTGGACTCCTTTCTTGGTTAGGAAATAAGAAGGGTCCACTTTGAGACATAGTGGCCAGTCTTTCCTGGGCTGATTTGAGAGCTTTCAGGACGTGAGGCCACCACAGGGAGGCCAGCAGTCCAGTCATGCCACATACACAACTCTGTCCCAACTCCCCAGTCTATAAAGAAGTGAAATAAGTTAAAAGGCAATTTCCAAAAGGGGAAAAAAATTCAGAGGGCAGCCCAAAGCATACATTCCAAAGGCCAGACCTGCTGCTTCACTGTGGCCCATGAAAAGAATGCAGAGTGTCCGTTGCATCTATGTTTCCAATTTACATTTACATAGGTAAGACTCTTTTGTTTTTCCACATGCCATGCAGCCACCTCCTTTGCCTGGTTCACCGAGTCTTCCAGTGGCCCAGGAGCTGGAAGGGTGTTTTCTCCACTCTTGCCCAACCTCTCTCCAATCCTTCTGCCTGCAGGCTGGATCTAACCCTAGGGCTCCACAGCCAAGTAACCAAGGTTACCAAGGTAACCAAAAGCCCCAGAGCTTTTGGGCCTCCCTGAGGACAGCTCAAAGGGCCACAGGCTCCAGGCAGTCACGGGGGAGCAGCTCCCCCAGCTGTGTTCTCTCCCTTGACGTTGCCCTACCCAGCTGGGCTGCTGCAGAAGGAGGCTCCTAGGAGCCTGCTGTTTTCTTCATGACTGTGGGTGACATTGCACAGGCATTCCAGTTTCTCTTACGGTGCCTTTGTTTTGATCTACAAAAGTCTGCTGAGCTTCTTTTGGGCCTTGTCATGTTAACAAAAACAAATGTAATAATATGCACTTGAAAAGACTCACATGTCTTGATATTTTAATAAGCTTTTGATTCTACAGGGACCTCTGAGGCTTTTAAAAGTTTAAAGTTAATAAAGAGAGTAAAAGAAAAAAATATGAATTGTTTTTAATTATTATTATGCAGGATTAACCAAGCCAGTTGTGTATAATTAGACAGTAGCTACCTTGCATAGTAGAGGCAGTAAATAGGCCCACAGGGGGGCTGCCAGAAGGCTGAGGTGTTTACAAGGCACTGGAGATGTTTTCACCAAGCACATAATCCCCGTTGCAGTTACTATTGCTTTCATAATGGATGTGTTCATTACAACCAGAGACTAATATGTGTATCCATCATCTTTCTAGCAGAGATGACTCTGAGGTGGGGGATAGCAGGGGAGAGTGTGTGATATCCGTTGGTGGTGAAATTATTAAGGGAACCCATTAGTATGCAGCTTTTGGGTGGTTTTATTGTTGTTGCCATTGCTGAGAGGAATTTTAAGGAGGAGTTAAATAAACAATTGCCAAAAGAGTGATTAAGATATTGCTAAGAAAGTTTTGGGTTTTTTGTTTTTGTTTTTTATTTTTTTGTTTTAAATACCTCCAGCAGTGAAAGCAATGGGCCAGAAGTCATAGGGCTTTGTTATGAACCATCCTACGACCTTAGGGAATTCATTCATTAATTCAACGTTTATGAATGCTGCTATAGGTCAGGCGTTGTTATAGGTGCTGAGGACAAAATAATGACCAAGAAGGACTGGACCCTTCTTTCCAGGTGTTCTTAAATCAGGACATCCCTCTGAATCACCTGGGAAGCTTTTCAAAACAAACCTACTAGGACCCCAACCTGGACTTAACAGAGCTGGGTATGACCTGGGCATAGGAATTTTGGTAAAGTGTTCCAGTGATTCAGATGGTTTCTGGTTGGAGTGAGAATAAGTTGTAATTAAATAATAAAATAGGATCAGTGCTATGAAAGAGGAAGTATTTAACTGCTCTGAGCTTCCATCCCTTTATTTCTATAAGGGAGATAACAATGCCTGTACTGTGTTCCTAACTTAGGTCAAGCTGACTCAGAGGAGGACCACGTGGGATGTTCACTGAGAAATTGCTCTCAGAAAAAAACAGTTGTTGGGGTTGGAAACCAATGGCCATTGGCTGCCTCCAGAAGGGGATGTGACTTGAGGGAAGGCAGCTCTGTATAGCCCTGGCCCAGTCCCTGAAGAGAAGCTGCCTAACAATCATGAGTCACCTCCCCCACTCTGACTCCTAGGAATTATGGAATGAGGAACTCCATCCCAAGGCATGATGTGGGGGCTTGCCACAGCGCCCACTGCAGTATCCTACAGGCATGGATATTGAAATGGAGGTTGGAAATACTCCAAAGATAAGTTATTAATTTTGTTATTAATTCAAAACAAATTTACTCTCCACAATGGCTTTTGAGTTTTATTCATTTTTGATGTCAGAATGATCTGCTTATGATATCTGTCATCTCATGATTATCAGTGTTAAATGGACTGAGCCTGCTGATGAAGCTGGAACTTGCCCACTCCCCACCCTCCAAAGCTCTTTGTACATCCCTTCCCAAACTTCCACACTTGGTCTGAGAAGGCACATTTCCAGAGAAAGCAAGTGTGTGGTTTTGTTTTTTGTTTTTGTTTTAAAGAGACCTAAATGAAGCCAACTTTCTTGCTATACACTTTAAACAAGCTGGAAGGTTTTGCTTGTGGTAACACTACTACTAAGAAGAAAGTGGTAGCTCTTTTATTTATGTTTGTGAAATATTTTTCTTGCTCCTCTACCTAAAGATGAGTTCACGGAGTTGTTTTCGCATTCAAACAAAGAGTCTAAACTCCGATTATCTCTTTTCCAGCATACAGAAATGAAGGGAGGTAATTTAAATGACCTATAAGATTCCTCTGGCTCTAACTCTCTATGGTTCTATAATCCCTCGAGCCTGTTATCATGGGCTGGTGTAACAGATTTCCTTGCTGACAAGAGTAGGCAATGCAGGGAGACCTCTAAGTCTAGCCTATTCTGCTAGAATGGGAACAGTTATAAAACTATATAAAACAATTATATAATTATTGCTACTATAACAACAAGAAGATTTTTTTCTGCCTTCAACTTCTCCATCTCCTTGTCTACACTCTGTGGAGCAGGGAGGTCAACTGGTGGTTACACACAATTGCAAGGGATATGCAAATGGAAAGACACTACCAATGGGAAAGAAAAAAATGACTGAAAATCTCATAAAACATTGGGATCCTCCTCCATTGTCCTGGCTGGACACAGGTTTATCTATGTTCTGGTTTTAGTCAAACACCCAGGATGAGAAGTGTTGATTATGTTTTTCTTTGATTTAAAGAGCCATCTCTCATCAAGCTGCTCCATCTCTAGGCATGTTCAAGAGTATTTTAAGCAACAAGAAGTGCTCCATGCAGCCTAGAACTCCCTGTTTTGGGAATTGAAAAACAGCAAACCAGTTTGCTGGGAGATCGGAAATGGAAACACGAATAGGTAGAGCTAGGTAGTGGAGCTCCGGAATGCTGGGAGTGAGCCTAGATGGTAAGCTGCGAATGAGTTTCCAGTATCCTCACTTGGAAAACATGGTTGTTACAACTTTGAGCTCCAACTATAGGCCATCGTACTAGACAAACACACAAATAGATATTTGTGTAACAATTCCATAATAGTCTTCCCTCTGGAACTGAAGATGGGGTCACCAGGACAATCTGCCAGGCCTGGGACCAGACTACTTTTGGAATATAAAAGGAGGTTTAGGAAATGGGACAGCTACCACAATTTGGGGACTAGGAAAAAGGAAAAATGACAAAACAGTTTAGGAGTCATTTTGGAGTTATTTTGGAGCAGAATTAACTAGGAGGAATGTTAATGGTCTGCCTTAATTGTGTTATACAGAAAGTGCCACAAAGAGCGCTCATCCCCCTGGTATAACTGTGAGATGTAATAGGAGGAATTAAAAGAGAAAAACTTGAGACAGGTGTTAGGGAAGAGACAGGACTTTCAGTATTCCCAGGGGAGGTAAGCACATTCAAGGCATTTAAAAACGGAGGTTGGATTAAACTCTAGGAAATATTTTCTGTTGTCGGCAACAATTCTACGATGGCCCACTGGGATGATTGTACGTCATCTAACAAGACATTTTCATTCCTAATTTCTTTAACTCCATGGAAAATCCTTCCTGAATTCTCCACAACTCTCTGTGGTGTTTACTAAGTGAAATAACTTGGTGCCCTCCACAGCCTTCACTAACTTACTATCCACTCGCTTCTCCAAATCAATAATAAACACATTAAATACTATTGGTCCCCAAACGGACCCCAAATGCACCACACTATTAACCTCTCTCCACTCCAGGAGACCAACAGACACTGTTTCCTGCAGCCTAACTTGTTTCATAAAAAACCCCCAAAAAACTCCTGTCTTTGACCGCTCCTGCCCAGTTTCAAGAAGAGTGCGCCTTCGCTCCTGTTCTTTCCTAGTTAATGCTGGATGACTATCAGGCTGAGGCCTGGACCCCTGGGTCCGGGATGGGGTAACACCCCTCCATTTGATGGAAGGCCCAAGAGATTGAGCAAGGAAGAAAAAGAAGAAAGAAAAAAAACTTCATTGTTCTTGCTGAAACCCCAACTGCATTGCCATTTTTCAATCCATTGAGAAATGTCAGTGTTCTTTCCCACTGTCTGGCGGAGGCAGATTTGACCAGGTGTCTCCACACAGAGTGGGTTCTCACAGTTTGGCTGCGTGTGTGTCATCAAGCTAAATAAGGAGCCAGTTCAGTCCGCCACCCCCCTTTGCTTCTGCCGGCCAGACACACTTCCCCATATGACAGTCTTATAAATAGCTGCTAAGCAGCTGGTCCTCCTCTCACCTCCTGACTCTGTCAGATTCCCCACCAGAAGCCCCTGACAGTCATGCAGCTGGGAGCTCCCCCTGTCTCTTACTCTCCCCTCTCCACCACCTCAACCATGTCCACTATAGCCATTCAGGGATTAGTTTCTATGGGAGAAGGGGTCAAAGAGGTTGGTGGCTGGATTTGAACACTGAAGCAAGCTGTCACCCAACTAAATATGGGGATGGAAGGTTGAGAGACACTGCAGAGAGACACCAGACAGTCCATAGTACATGGGCCAGATGGCTGACCCAGCAAAAGTCCCAGTATCATTTTAGAGTGAGTCAAATATTATAAATATCCATAGGGTTCTGCTACACTTCTCTATATGTACATATTTAAGAATAGTTTTTTTGGCAAATAAATATAGGATAAAATACATTATTATTAATTTTTACAAAAGTAGCAACAATGTATTCAGAGTTCGAATGAACTCTATGATTTAGGATAAGGAAAGTATATGAAATAAAGATTCAGGAGCCAATATGTAATAAGGAGGAGATAAAATAGGAGTAATGGATTCTTCCTAAATATTGTTGGCTTTTATGAAAAGAAGAGGCTCTAGATTATAGGGAGTCAGAAGTGCAGGAATGGTCAAGAAGAGTCCAGGCAATTTCATAGGAATTCGTCGAGTGCCTACTGTGTGCTAGACACAGGAAATATGGTTATCCCCTGGTCTTGATGGGCCTGTTGGACAGAGAGAGAGCTGGACAAGAAGAGGACCAGTAGATGTTTTGAAGGTAGAATAGCTAATTTTTCTTTGGGATAAGAGACTCATGAAGGTCTACAGAGAAGAGATAGGACAATTTAGGAAACAGAAGTTCAGACAGGAAGCTGTGCAAGCTCCAGCAGATCCAGGAAACAGTGAATACATCCACTGATCGGAATCTGAGGCTAGGACTGGCCCAAGTGGGCTGAATCAGGGGACACTACCATGGGAAGATGATTATAAATATGAGAAATGAAGCCATTGGACAAAGCGTGTGGTCCCCACAGGTTAATACTGCAGTTGCAGATCTTGGTTGTCTCTTGAAGAATCCATCTACATTCTGGTATACCTAATATAGGCTATCTGAATGCTTAAATCTATCATAGTTTAAATCTCCTATCAAAGAGTCATCCTTGAACCATGGCCCCCTGGAGAATATTTCCCAACGTACCCACATATTTTGTGGGAAATGCATAGTTGTGGCTGCAACTGAAGGGCCTTTTACAAAGTGAACAGAAGTTCTGGCCTGACTATGCTGGACCAGGACTTGCTTCTGACCTAACACACACCTAAACACCAGTACTTGATTATTTCATGAGCAGGACAAAAGCAGAGGGCAGGAGGACACACACAGATCAGTGGTGATGGATTGTGGCTTCCTTTGGGCAGAGATAAGAGCTTGATTTCTGAGGCTGGAGAAGGACAGTCATAGTCCTTGAGGACATAAGGGACCTAGAAGAATACCAGGCATACTTGACTGGGCAGAAGTAGACGATGCTTCCTTCAGATGTTGGCCAAGTTATCACATTCTCTGAAGCCTTCCCTGGCCTTTCGTTATGTATTTGCTTAATGCCTTGGACCTTTGCTTCATATCACTGTCATTGTTGTACAATTATTGGAATCTGTACCCTTGTCCTGGAGGACAATCAGGGAGTGGGAATTGTTCCCTACCTAATCCCCTACTGCTAGCACCTTGCCTGGCATGCCCTGGACACTCAGGAAATAACTATTTATTCAAGGAGAATAGGAACTATATTGGGAATTTCATATTATGCAATTTAATGTTCAACAACCATTTATGTAATGAATAATATTAATTGATCCCATCTTACGATGAGTAAGTGGAAATTAAAAGACTGAGTAACTGGCCAAATACTACAGTATAGCCAAGGTAGGATTTGAACTCAAGTAGTCTGACTCCAGAGCCTATTGTTTTCTACCTTGCACAGGCTAGGAGAGGACACAGGATGGGCCCGAGTGGCGGAAGATGGAAGCAAAAAACAGGTGAGGCAGAGAGAGTGGTGGATATGGGGGTGGAGTGTGGGGAGATCCTTTCTCCAATTTAGGCTGAGGGATCCAGATTTCTGGCTTCTCCACCAGATCGCCTCCACCTCAGCTGTTTAGGGAGTATTTTAGCTAGTGAATGAGGCTGGTCATCCTTAACAGATGCTGCCCGCCCACTTGGGCTGGTCTCACAGCCATCCCCTGCTGAGTGCAAGCTGTTGAAGGTTTCTTCTGGCATCCCCTCAGCCTCAGGTCCCTCCAGCACCCCCCGCAGCTTCCTTGCTGTCACCCTGACCAAGGCTCTGTTCTTGGGAGTTTCTCCACAGTAGGAGAGAGGCCAGGTGGTTGGGAGTTCAAAGGTTACATAGTTCCTAGAAGAAGCAGGCGATGACATTAATTAAGACTGTCACCATGTACTTAAATTAAAAATGTCCTGTAACCTCTCAGAGCCTGTGAATTTAGATGAGTCCCCTGAGAGTCTGATTCTTTCTGCATCTCAAAGCCATTTCATTGTAAGTCTTTATTTGATGTCAGGTAGACAGTATCTTGTAATTGTCCTGAAAATCAAGCTGGCTTCCTTAGTGTAGTTTTCTGAAATGAAATGAACCACGACCTCTACATGCATTCTCTCATTTCATCTTCCCTGTACCTGATGGGCAGGTATTATTAGTACCTCACTTTTATAGATGAAGAGACCAAAGCTCAGAGGGGTGAAGGCATTTACTCCAGGTCACCCAGGGAGTAGATGGTGGAGCTGGGATCAGAATCTAGATCTGATCAAAGATCTTGGCAACCAGAGTGTCTTGAGTTAATAGCCCATTATAGCTGCTGGAACCCTACATGTATAATTTTTTCCATTTTTGGCTCTTGAGAATAAGATTTTTGAACACTCAAATCATTACCTGAAATATTGTGAGGATTTCTTTTTTAATCACCAACTTGATTATATAATGACATTATTGTTATTATCGAAAATAAGGAGCCAGTGTACAAACCCTATCTTGGTCTGCAGTCCTAACTCTAGGAGGCCTAATCTTTATCTTCTTAGAGTAAGATGCAAGGGCAAATCTGGGAAGAAGCATTGTTCAAATGGTTTCATTTGGGGATTTTTTTTTTCTTTCTTGGTGCTCATAACTGAACAACAGCTTTTGTCTAAAAAATTAAATGTGACAAGAAATTAATCCACATTGTGATCTAATTATTTTTAGAATTATGAGAAAAATGTAAGGTGTCTCAACTATTTAATTTTGAAAAGTGTCTATGGAAATTAACTTCCATTATCTTTCATAAGGATTTTAGTTTTCTTGCCGTCCTTAGATGGCATTTTCAACAGTCACAAATGTTGCTATTGCTGTCACGTGAGGTCCTTAGCATGTAAGGTAGGGTTTCTTGCAAAGTCTGATTTTAAAGAACGTGTTACACATGATGGTCTGGACTAGTTCAAAGTGTAATTTATCAAACTCTTGAATTGAAATATAGGGGCTTATCTAAGATCCAGCTGATTTACTAACTTTATTTATGTCTCTGAAGGATTAACTGTTAAACAAGAAAGAATACCAGAGTGAGACAGATTTCTTGGGTATGTTAAAAGTGAGTATCATTCTAACCCTTGAAAATTAGGCTAGAATAAAAGGAAAAATGCTGGAAGGTTGATTAATGGGAATGGAATTAGTTAGCTGAATTAAAAATACTTGAGGAAAACGAATTTAGAATTATGACATTCTTGTAATGAATACTGTAGAGATGCTAAGTTCTACCCATCTGTCCCAAAATATGTCCCTCACTGAGTACCTATGTTGAAGTTGGCCTTTTGGGGAAAAGTGTGGGTTCTAGAAGGGCCACAGAAACTCAAGAATGTAATCTAGAAAGAAGTCTGCTCGATTTGTCTACTCTTAGGGAAGGGGTATTCATGATACCATTTAGAAGAGAATAAATCATAGTTGAGTTACAAACTTCGTACCAGAACTAGCAGAAATTCTGCTGTGGAAAAAGAGCGAGGGAAATGTAAAGAGACAGAAGAAAACATGTGGCCTTCACAAGTGAAGTGCCACAACGAATAGTCAGTGGAAACCTTGGACCCTCGATCAGGGCCAGAAGGATAGGGAGGAGCTCCAGCAATGGAGAGGGAGAAAGCCAGGAGATGCTAATTTTTACTTGCCTAGTGATTCCGGAGGCCCTGTTATCATTCCAGATCCTAAACTCAATGCTGATGCATGGCTCCCTATAATCCTAAACTTCCATGTCCTGAATAACATCTGTAAACCCCAGGGAAACATGTACTTGTTGCATCTCTTGTCCTAGATCCTAAAAAAAAGAAAAAAGTGACCACATTCAAATGTCATGAAGGTCAATGGAGTGGGCAGGGGTGGGGATCATCTGCTAAGGTGACAGATGGAAAGGATGGACAGTGCCTTAGAATACAGAGGGAATTTCAAGTACTTAGGCAGGAGAGAGTCTAATTAACTTGTGTAATTCTTCCTCTCACAAAACATGGATGCAATGGATTCATGCATATCAAAGCACCATTTCTCAGTGATGCCAAGTGTCCATTTCCCTGCTTCTATTCTTTCTCCAACTGGGAATTTCAAAAGTACTTGTGTATTACCATGACATTCACAACAGCTACACGCGACTGCTACTCTGAAATTTGTGTATGCATACGTCTATAAGTAACATGAGTAAAGCATGATACTGCTCTTTACAGATAGCTAGATGGAAATTTAGTAATAGAACTGCAAATAGGGTTTTTAAATAAAAATATTTAAATATTTTAAATAAAATAAAAATTTGTTTAAAAAGTAAATAAACACGGTTTTTATTTAAATCATTTTATTTAAAATTTGGTCTTCATTAATTATAATTTATATTTTACCTTTTAATTTTAATACATCATCTTGAATATTTTAAAGGAAAAAGGTCTTTTATTGTGGTAAAAAATAGCACAAAATTTACCATCTTAATCATGTTATGTGAACAATATAGTAGTGTTAACTAAATATACCTAGTTGTGCCATAGATCTCTAGAACTTTTTCTTCATGCAAAACTGAGACTCTGTACCCCTTTAATGACAACTTTCCTTTCTCCCTAACCTTTGGCAACCACATTTTACTTTCTGTTAAAAGAAAAATTTATTTGAGGCCAGGCCTGGTGGTGCACGCCTGTAATCCCAGCAACTTGGGAGGCTGAGACAGAAGGGTTGCAAGTTCAAAGCCAGCCTCTGCTACATAGTGAGACCCTGTCTCAAAATTTTAAAGAATAAAATAAAAAGGCTGGGAATGTGACTCCATGGTTAAACATTCCTAGGTTTAATTCCAAGCACACACACACACACACACACACAAAGGGAAAATTTTTTTGAAAAATATGACAATTAGAATTTTTTGCTTTTCAGCTTTAATTTACATTTTATGAAAAAATTTAAAATTTTGTAGATATTTGAATATAATTGTATCAATATTTTAACTCTTTGAACATATCTCAGTAGATTACACATTTTATGAAAAATGTTGAATATAACATCTTAACTAGTGATTTTATTGAAATGAAGAAAAAAATAAATTTTATGGAATCTACGACAGTTTATGAATTATGTATGTCTTTTTTTATTACTCATTCAAACATCTCCATCTCTTCACCAGCACACACAGACATATGCAATAACAATTAATTCAGTCATTTTTGACATTTTGCCAATTTTAAGTCATAGAAAGGCCATAATTTTACTCATATTTTTCAATTTTGTCTCCAAGAAATATAATTGTCAAGGAAGGAAAACAGAACATATTTTGTTTGACAGTTTATTAGCTTTAAACATTTAGGCATATGGCATGTGGGCCTCTATTTGTAGTCTTGTTCTGGTCCCCAAAATATAAGCATGCTTGACTCTAAAAAGCATGTGTAATTATCTGTCTTTATCATGTTACTATAAATTGTGATGGAGCTATTATTTGTTATTATTTATTATTGTACATCTAGTGTTTTGTATACCTCTGGTGCAAAGTTGATCTTCAAAGAAATGTGTTGAATATCATTGAAGTAACCTTCATTGATGAAGACTGACTGAGCTCTGATGTGCAGACCAGAGCTCTAGACTTAGGAGGTGCCAAAAAGGGAAAGACAGTTCCTGCCATAAGGAGTTTGTCATTTAGTTGGGGAAACAGATTGGGTTAGTAAAAGGCATTTTTCAAATTTATATAGGTATATAGTGTTATATAGGTAATTAAGCCTTGCTAAATCCCAGACTCCATTTGTAAGATAGGAATAATAATAGGACCTACCTCTCAAGGTTGTTGTGAAGATTAGAAGAGAGATTCAAGTGAAGAACTTAGTAACAGGACTGGCACAGAACATCCACCTGATGAATGACAGATGGTGGTGTGGATACAGGTAGTAGTAGTAGACTAGTACTACTGGAAGTAGCAATGATGGTAGTCAAAACAGAGTAATGGTGACTGATATGGAAGTTCAATGCAAAATAGTGTCTATGAACTCCATGGTCAGGAAAGGCATAATAAAGGAAAACAGAGGTATTAAAGAGTGGAGGGAACCTGAAAGAATGTATCTTTTAAAAAGATGTATCAGGAGTCCATGCTGGGTAAGAAAACAACTGAAGAAAGGTAACTCCCAGGTCACTAAGGGAGAACCGTTGGAAATGAGACAGGGTGGTATAGCTGAAAGGTTTTCATCAGGATGGGACTTGTAAAAAAAGGAAGGCGGGGCTGCTATAGTCAAGGAGTAGCAGCAGGAAGCAAAGAGGACTCTGACCACCTCTTGTCAGCCATGAGGAATATTGGATGAGAGAGAATAAACAAGCAGACCTGAAAGGGCTACAGGGAATGCAAAATCACTGGGGAAGACACAGGTGTCCTTCAGAGGAAAAAGCTAAAAAGAGCATTCTGAGAAAAGAGCACAGACCTGGTGTGCTGGAATATGGCAGTTCCAGGCAGCAAGGATGAGGCATTGGGGGTGCTGGGTCCAGTGAAGATCAGGAGGCTGGCCTAAGAGCAAGAAGTAAAACAGCCTCACAGGGGGGATGGAGCAGTTAAGCAGTGAAGGTCTGGGTTTCTTAAGAATCCATGTGCCATGGGGCTTATTTTGCTGCACTAACTGGTGAAAACAGAGAGGAGAGGTGTTGAGAATCCATTTTCACCAGTTTCCTTGGAAAGGATAATATATCATCCCAGTCCTGTCACCAAATGTGTGTGTGAACTTAGATGAATGATTCAACTTTCTATGTTCCTTTCTTCATGTAAAAAATAAACTTAGTAATACTTGCCTTGTGTGTCACTGAAAATAAATTTTTTAAAGATTTAGAGGTTTAAAAAGTGGAAAATGCTTTGCCAATATAAGGTGTGATTATGATGCTTGTTTATCAAGCAATGATGAGTTCTCAGTTTGAATGTTCCAAATACTCTAGGGCTATAAATATGCAGTGATGTGTGGGGCACCAACTTCAACCATTTGCTGGAGTTTTGTGAGACATAAGTAGTTCAGGATTGGTCCAACCACTGGCCTGTTACAGGTCAAGCTGAATGTGGAGGGACGTGAAGAAAGACTGGGATAGAGGAAAGAAGCTGGGCAGACATCTGGAAGGTCCTGTGTGTGTGAAGAGTACTCTGTGGGGAGAGCATCCACTTCCCTAATGGAGCCACGGCTCCATGACATGACACACAACAGTCTCGTGTGGGGATACAGAGAATAGCTTAACAGAAAATACAGATTCACTTAGCAGCATGGAAGAATTTGGGGCGTATTTGTGTAGGAGAATGATATTATTTCTCTGGTTCTAGTGGTATTTTTTCCCCAAAGCTTGGCTGTGGACGGCTTTAGTCATACAGCTCTCCAGAAAGTTGTAATTCACTGTAGTTTCTCACGTGTTAATGTATCACATTGAGTGTTGACAGGCTGGGTGTTCAATTATCTGAGGACTGCTGTACTTTCTTTGCTTCTTGAATAATGAACTGAATTTTGTACCAATGTGTGAGGTACCTACATCTTCTCTGAGACACATGGGACTCTTCTGTGGCTTGCACAGGGATTCAGTTATTCCCCATATGTCCCAAGAGGGTAAATGAAGCAATTATCTGGAGACTTCAGGAAAACCACTGACTCATCTTAATTATCTGAATATAAGTAAAATCCCATTTCAACAAGCTAAGACACTGTCCTAATTACTTTGAGTCTTGAATATTATTTGTAAGAAGTAAATCATCATTTGGGTATTAGATCTCAGTAGTATGGATTGTTATTGTAATGGTTTCTGGGATAAGCAATTTAGCCTGCTTAAGTTACCTAAGAAATGACCTTAAATGATTGCTTTTTTTAAAAAGCATGTAATCCCCTTAGAGTAGAGACAAGTAGAAAATGCCCCCATCAATAATATGTCTAGGTTTGCAAACCAGGAACTCTGCCACTGTCAAATTAGGGTTATTGTAAAAAAATTGATTCTGAGTTTACTTGAATGAAGGCAGCATCGGGTCAGGGATCCTTGTCTTCATCCCTTTTACATTCCGGGTAGTTTGTTCATATCACCCTGTACATGGTGTGGTATTGCAAGTTGTGTCTGAGCACTGCCTTTTCCCTCCTGGCCCCTCCTGTGGGGTGGCCACATGAGCTGCCTCATTGGCTAAGGTCACCAGTCCCAGTGCTTGGCATTTCCCCTGGCCATCTGAGGCACTACTACAGGAGAAGACAAGAGCTTGCAACCTCACATTTTTATACCATTGCAAAGGCTTTAATTATCACAAGGCCACAAGAGGTTGAGCCCCAGTAAGAAACAGATGATCAACATTCCAAAATATTACCCGTGCATAGTGTCTTAGGCCCAGAGGGTGCTGAATATTTATGAGAACATATCAAGGGCATGCCCATTTTCAAACACAGCTGCCATAGTGCTTTCTTGAAAAACATTGCTTCACACAGAATTATAGTTTGACCCAACTTTCCTTTTCTACTTCCAACCTGTATTGATAAATACCAATTGCCATCAGCATCTTGGGTTCCCATAGGCAGCTCAAAAAACATTCTAAAAGGCAAGGATGGTAGGCAGCTGCTGAAATCCTGCCTCCTGGAATTCATGTTCTTGAGTAATCCCTCCCCTTGAGTAGTCTGGACCGAGGTATTGCTTCTAACAGAGAATATGACAAAAGTTATGAGATATTAATTCTGAGGTTAGATTCCCACAGACTCTGACATCTGACATCTTGTTGCCTTCTTAGCCTCTCTCTTTATCTCTTCCTCAACCTCTTGCCTCACTATTTCTCAGAGCCTCACTCTGAGGGTCGCCGGCTGCCATGTTATGAGTGGCTCCATGGAAAGGCTCATATGGCAATAAATTGATGCATTGGCTAACAGCCAGTCAGGACCTGGGACCTGACAATAGTCATGCATCTGAGGTTGGGAGTGGGTCTTGTGAAGCCCTCCACACCATGAGTCTGCTTGTGAGTGGAACCTCCCTAGTCAAGCCTTGAGATGACTACAGCCCTAGTCCTGGCTGACACCATGATTGCAACCATGAGAAATCCTGAGTCAGAAACACCCAACTCTCCTCACAAAAGCTGTGAGATAATAAATGTTTGTTGATTTAAGCTGTGAAGCTCAGGAGTAATTTGTTACATAGAATAAATATATAATACATTTAGTCCTGTGTTTTCTACGGTGTTACAACAGTCTGATAAATGTATCCTTGCTTCTATACCCTACTTCTACTCACCAAAAATCTCATCATATTCACCTTACTAAAATAAATGCTTTATGGTCCCTTATTGCTCCAAAAGGAAAATTCTAAAATCTAGCCCTGGTAATCTGGTACTTACCTGCAGGATTTCAATTTTTTTTTTCCTACAAGTGTTCATACTTCTAAATGTCTGTGCTTCAATCCTACCAAATGACCTGAAATTCCTAAGCACACCCCAATTATCTTCCTTAGTTTGTACCTGCTGTTCCCTTTTCCTGGAAGGCCTGCTGTACCTCACCCTCTCCATTCCACAGACCTGCTAGTAATCTAGACCCCAACTTCCTTTCTGTTAAAACCTTATCTGCTACAGGCAAATTGGGACACTCCTTCCTCTGTTCCCATTTTATACCATTCTCTCCCTGACTTGACCCCGAGTTTCTCATAAGTAGGAAAAGTGATTCCTAGAGCATGGTTATTAAAAGCAAAGGGATAGAGGTCAACCTCACTGGCCTCATAATCCCAACCCTACCTCTACTTGGCTGCAAGCCTATGCCAGGTTATTATTTAACCACCGAAGTCTCAATCTCCTAGCATGCAAAGTGAGAATAATAATGAAACATACTTATTGGCATTTTTTAAAGGTTTAATGAGAAAATATGTGAAAAATGCTCAGCTTAGAACCTGATGGTACAAAGAGTTCAGTACAATTTAGATTTTATTATTTGTATCTATAACTAAAGAGATAAGCACATATTCAATTTCAATTCATGTTTCATGGTTCTGTGAGAATTATTTGCATTTCTATTGGAGACAAAGGTATATATGTAAAGAAGTAAAAGTCACAATAGTAGGATTTCAGACATCATGGACACTTGTTTTGCTTCATCCCAAGATTGGCCCTGGTTATTAATATTAAAATAGCTAATAAATTAGCAGGTAGGAAAGAGAACAGAGTCCATTTATTCACTGGACTATTTGTCAAGAGTCTGGAAATGAGAAGATTTTCTCAAAATGAAAGATAAATATTAATGTGATGAAGTGATTGTAGTCTTGAGGATGAAGAAACTATTTTCATTTTTTTTGAAAGGAAAAATCACCAGGGAATCCATTTGAGGGGTTGGTAGTCTTTGACAAGCTGCTCTGCACAGACGAGTGGGTCTTAGGGGAGGACACCCTCATGTCAATACATGGAGGACCATAATACCCATCCTCCCTAATCCACAGTGGTGTGGGGAGGAGCAACGGGGATCAGTTATGTGAAGACAATATTTAAAAGTTTAAGAAAACATAAATGCATGAGGTGTATATTTTTGTGACTTCCTTTTTAAATAAGAAATAGCCAAGCACGTGTAAGGACAGCAATGGAAGGTATAATTGATTCTGCTTATGTAAATGTGTTTTTCTTCTAAGCTTTCCAAAAAACTCAAAAGGAAGTCATAAGACTAAAAGTCATTTTAAGGAACTTTTTTTTATTGGAGTGAAAATGATTTTTCTTTTTTGGAACTCACAGAACACAATTTTTAAAAAACCTTGAGGGATCCAATATTTAACATGAAGGAACTAAGCACTACAAGCCAGGAGCGAGCTTCTTTACCCAGGGCTTGGGTCCTTGCAGATGTCACTGGGCTTGGTAGATTAACTCCTAAAAATTAGTATCTATATTTCCTAGGAGTCTGTTTGGAATCTGGCCTTGGTTATATTTAACAAGTTGTCTTGGAGGGAGCAACCCATTTGATTTAACCTTCTAGAAACCTTTGTTCTAAGTGAATGTCGGAAAAAAATCAAATGCAGAGGAAAACTCTAGATAAACTGGGTCATCTTTAAAAGGTAATTCATTCCAATAGAGAAAAATAATGAAAGAAAAAGGTAGCCAACCAACATGGTTGACATATAAAACAAGGCCTTCCAATTCCAGAGGTTTATTTTTTGATTATCTCTCACATCAAAATCACTCTTCACAATTTCAAACAAAAGCAAATGGATGTTTGCAATGCTAAGAACCCCTGTGGAAATAAGGTGGAATAAGACAAGGCCTTGAGACCTGTGAGAAAAATCAATCTGATGGAAAACTGACAACCTTGTTTAACGTGAGACACTAGAGCCACAGACTGACCCCAGAGACCTCCACTGAGACCCCAGTGAAGCTCCCTTAACCCATTCAATCACACACTGTCGTCGGGAAGGAACCTTTTTTAATCCTTTTTAAACTAAACATCACTTTAAATTAACTTTTTTTGCCATTGTGCTTTAAATTCCAATTTCTTTCTCTCCATTCTCTCCTCTACACTAAATTATTAAAATCACCAACTGCTCTAAAATCAAAAATATTTCAGAAAGCAGTGATGCCAAATTTGGATTGACTAAAGCGAGATCAGACAGAAGGAAAGATATTTTGAACATTTCCACGCTTGGTGCATTGTTTAAGGATACGGCAACAAGTAATTAAAATTGACTACTTGGCTTTTCCCCGCGAAACCAATGCTCAGCTCAGTGTTTGGCCCCATTAGAGCCTAATTCAAACCAGGGAGGAACCCAAGTAAAATGAAACACACCAATCTATTCACAAATAGAAAGATTTTTTTTTTTCTTCATCTATAACTTCCCATTTTTTAAAATTCTTAAACTATAATAAGATGATAAAAAATAAGTAAAATAGGTTTTGATTTGGAAACTCAGAATGAAAAGACAAGCTGGAGGAAGAGAGGGGGGTTTGATTTGTCTCAAGAATTTTTAGAATCTTTTAGGTTTTTTCCAAATGTCACATTAGCGGACCTGCACATGTAGCCAGCCATGTAAATCTGACCTGCCTGCTTTTTGTTTTCCATCTTCTCATTTCTTACTGCCTGCCATTTTCATCAATCTGTTCACCCAAATAGAATCGTATGCACAGCGGAACAGGGGAATCACTCGCCCCCTTAACACACAAACACACCTCAGTCACTGGCCTTGTCCTTTGGCCTCAATGCCTGTCAGTTCCTGGCTGGTCTCTTCCCTTTATTATACTGCATTCATTTCAACTCCAATTTGGCAGCTGGGTTCAAGCAACACATACTGAGTTTCCTCAGTGCTTGGTAGTAGAGGTGTAAAGGTCACCCCTGTTCTTCCAAGTCCCATGGAATAGTGAGTCCCAGTAAGTTCCTTCATAACCATGTACTGTATTCCAGGAAGCACCAAGCAGAATATTTGCTAAATTAGTGCATCTCAAACTAGCACGTGGACTTTATTTTAGAAACAAAATAAATAAAGGGATAACTTTGATTAGAAATTGATTCATTTTTTCCTATGGAAAGAAAATGTTCACAGTGGTGGTGGTAGATCTTTGCCTGGCCCATATCAAAGTCTATTTAACGTCTAATGTGGTTGAAATTCCCTACAATGGCAAAGAAAATCGCAATCAAAGGAAACTACACTTGTAAATATATGTGCTTTATATTTTTAGCAAATCCATACTAACTTTCAGAGTATAAGAAATACTTTCAAATATTACCTTGTTTGGCCCCATGAGATCAGAGGCTTATTGATCTCAGTTATAGGGTAGGAAACCAGGCTTGGCGAGGCTGGAAAACTCTCCAGGGACCTACATGTTAAGTAGCGGTGGTTCAGAACTGGCAAACCTGGGCTTCTGACAAAAAAAGCACATGTTTCTCTTCCTACCTGAGACTGTCCCAGCATCTCTGAGGTAATATAAGCTACTGCGCCAAAGCATTGAATTTTATTTAAAATTAGAAATAAAATGTTTGCCTAGAACTTTTCAATGTTCCTGAGATATTTCTTTCTTGTGACTTTAAAGAGTAAATATGTTTTGGAAGAGGAAGAATTTATCCCAAAGCAGTTTTGCTGGCAGTGGGTAAGTGACTGGTTAAGTATATATTACCAGATATACTAGTTCTTGTCTCCATTTCTACACACTGACTTACCATCTTCTTAAACTTTTCCCTTTCAGTTGGCAGGTTTGGAAATCAATATACTGATTAATTAGAAAAAAAAGAGAGGACAAAAAAAGTAGCTGCTGCTAAAATACAAAGAAAAATTTGCAAAGACTGATTCTGTTTGGGTTGGACACGGGTTATCTAATGGGGTTTTGTTGTTTAATTTGGATTGTTGGTTTGTTCAAATGAAGGAGCAAAAAGATTTCAGGCCACTTACTGAGACATTAGTTATACAAGGTTTACACGTTCTACCAAGCATTTTATGCAAAAGATTAGATCTCAAGAAAATTAGTCTAAAGTAGATTTTATTTATTTCCCTAAGGGACCAAATGAGTCTCTAGGAACCAAAAGTATTACCCAGTGAGTGGCACTTGCAAAAACTGATTTTAAAATTAAAATGTCTGAATTCCAATTTCACACTGGAGATAAAGACATGAAAGCATTTATACACCACATCGCTAGACTGTGTCAGAAGCAAATCCATTGTGTCTGGCTGCATAAATGCAGTTTCTCCAGCTATTGCTAGGTTCAGATACATCCTCTGCATGAAGACTTACTCTTGCTCTGTCTGCCTAACTCCATGTCACTTATAATGCACACATTGTTACTGTACCATGCAATAGTGACATATTACTTTTACTTTGTGAGTAGAATATTGCACTTTCCCACATGTTACCAAGCTGCAAGCTTTTGTTAGCTCTCCTGGGAAATTTGCGATGGTGTGAAGTGAACTCCTGTCACCACTCAATGGATTGCAAAAATAGTATAGCTCTTGCTAAAGACCCAGATCATATCTTGAAAGATTGCACTGATCAAATCAATACCTTCAACAAGATTGGTTGTAGTCAACTTTGTTTCAATGTGTGAAATGGATATAATATGTTTAAGAGTGTATAGTTGGACATCTTCTTCCATTGTATTTCTTCTAGCTGAAACTTTGGCATGGATTTTTCTAAGTATAAAAGAGCACAAGGTAATTATACCCAAACACCTATATTCACACCCTGTGGGCACCGAGCTGACCACAATTAAATGTTGTTGTAAAAGAGGATGTTTTGGAGACTCACTGACCTAGATTCAAGGCCAATCTCTGTTGCTAAGTAGACTTGTAGAATGGGGCTTCTAATCCTTCTGAGGCTTTGTTTTCTTCTCTGCAAATTTGGCCAGTATTGTTTGCATCACAGGCTTGAGAAGTACCAGGCACTTAGCAGGTGCCTTCTGCATGCTAATTTAACTTCCTCCCTTTCCCCTACACACCATGCCCTTTTCTGTGCCAGTCTGCCCACTTGTCATCTCCACACTATTCTGCTTTTGAGCGCATACACACATGTTGAGGGGTTTGTACTAAGGTGTGGGGTTCGTACTAACGTGCGGGGTTTCGTCTTCAGGTATACCCCACTGAATATTGGGTTCAGTATTGATCTTTGCTGTCACTACCTTTAAGGATTTCAAAATAACTTCCTTTCTGATGCTATTTAGCATAGGTCATTTTGAATCTTCTAAGAGCTATTTTTATTTCTAACTTGTATAATCAATAAAAAAATATTCCTTTTAGAGTGGGGTTTTTGACCCCAAAATATGTAAAAGGGACTTGTAATTTAAAAGGAAGCTCTAAATGAGTGACAGACAATATGCTGAAACGTTAAACACATGAAAACTGTGTTTTGTATAAGTTCATTCACATATTAAAGAAAACATTGAATTCTAAATGGGAAATATAAAAAGAGAGCACCTTTAAAAGATGTGTTAGAAAAGAATGAGCCCCGAGGAACAACATGGCTGTGCAGTGAGTCCAGGCAGACAGGGTAGGACCCATGGTGGTCCTGCAGAGTTTCATGCCTCAGCATGGCCATGTGACACGAAAAGAGAGTAGTGGGGACTGTCATCAAGCTAGTCCCTTCAGAAGGGAGAGGGATGTCTGCCTTCCAGGGTCCTAATGAAGAGGAGTAAGGGACCATAGTGGAGGCAGAAGGGCTGACAGATCACTAAGCTCTCAGGACCAAAGCATTTCCTCCCATCCTTTCCTCACACTGTCCCTCCGTGCCCTGCGCTGCAGATGTCTCCCCAAAGAGAAAGGCAACTAAGTGGAAACTTAGATTAGTGGGGAGTATATTTCTTCTGCCACTACAGAGTCAGGGTTTAACATAAAATTAACCAGAGTTAAAGAAAAATAAATTATTACAGGCCTGGGGTGGGGGTGTAGCTCAGTGGTAGAGTGCTTGCTTAGCGTGTCCCAGGCTCTGGGTTCGATCCCCAGACTTACAAAATAAAATTATTACAATTATTACATGCCTGATTTGTGATGTGCACTTTATTTAAGCCTAATCAGAAGTCCTGAGGTGAAACTAGATTGCCTGACTTAGAGGGAGGAGCTGAAACAGGGATGGGCCAAGAAGGTCTCCTGGGGATGGAATTGCATCCTCCCTTCTCTCATTCCAAGTCTCATTTACAGTTCTGTTTAAGTTTTGAAGCTGAGAGAAAAGAAGCACAGTCAGAGGGAATTGGGGACTTTAATACCGTGCACTGCAGTTAGTTCTTGAAGTAGAGTAACTCTGCCACAGTGTTTAAAAATGAAGTACAGTTCTCAACTCTCCGCGTCTCACATTTTGGAACTTCAGTAACAAATTCCTTTCACATTTGTTCCAAAGACTCCCCTTACACCTGAGGGTGAAGCTCTGGGTTTTTCAAGTGTTCAAGGCAGTGTTTGGAGACAGGCACAAAGTTTCCCTTCCAAAGCGATAGCAGTGGAGAATGGAGCCTGAGGCACATCAAGGTTTTCTTGCTGGGTCCCGAGCAATGTCAGGCTCCCCAGAAGGTGGCCTCAGAAGAGCTGGGGGCTCTCCAAGTGGAACCAGCAAGAATCTGACTCCAAAGAGATGACTCTCTGCTCTTCACAACATTGAACAGCTGGGTTACAAAGACTCCATGTCCCTAAATCAGAATAATGCAAGCTGTATTTTACCATCCGGCATGGGTATTGGTCACTAATACCAAAAGAAACTAACAGATGAGCCATCTACTTCCTAGGAAGGAAGTAGAACTGGCTGAATTTTAAACAAAAAACCTTGTGATGACAAAAACAAATATGTTAAAGGCTGGCCAAGGGCAAGTCAATAAATAAAGAGGGAAAGACAGACTCCCTGGTGTGGCTGCCAGAGATTAAGACTGATTACTTTGCATGTGGTATGAGAGAAGTCTCATGTAATGAACTTCATGTTTTTGCTTCTAATCACACCATTTCTGGCATACAGAGGGAGAACTCTGATCCCGGATGCTCACTGCCAAGCCTTGGCAGATAAGGGAAATGTATTCCTCTGGGTAGCCTCCTGTTAATATGTGGTCACCATGAAATCACTTGTCTTGTATTGGGGTGCCTTCTCGAGTGGGGGAAGGAAGAGACAAGCATTTTCCAGGATCTGCAGAGTCCTCTTAAGCCTGAAAGTAGGTGTAGACAGGGCAACTCTACCTGGTAATATTTCAGGGACACCTGGAAGGCTTCTTTGCCTGCCTCCTCTAATTGCTCCCAGGTGCTCGAAGCTCTTTTAAATCTATACGCTCTTTTTTTTCCTTTCCCACTGTCAGACAGAGAGAGTCTCATATCAGGGTATAAATGACTAATATCAGATTCTTTCCCAGGAAGAAGTTTTGTTAAGAGGAAAACAGGAACACTGTGTGATTGATAGCTGAAGTACTGCTTTATGGAAGGGAAGGGGAAGCCATGTTGGGGAAATGATGAATAACGGGAAGGATGCTATTGCCAAAATTGGTCACTTCATAATTTCTGCATAGGGCCAACCTTATCCGGAAATAATGAGATGGCTTTGCTGAGCTATGTGGACATGCCATTCAGGGAAACTCACTGATTGAGTGTTTTTTATGTTCCACATTATTAACCATGATGTCAGTAAGACTCCCACCAAAGCCACGAAAATCATTTGCCTGTATCCAGCTCTCTTTTTCTGGGTTATGGAGCTTTCAAGTAAAACACAGCCCCAGCATCTGTCCAGTGGAATCCAATGGTTAGCCTGGAGGTGAGTGGTCAGAAATCATCTTGGACTTTTGACAAATGAATGGTTCCAAAATGTTCTTAGGCAAGAGGTCTTTTCTCTGGGCATGGTGACACACACCTAGTTATTCCAGCAATCATCCTGAGGCAGGAGGATTGCAAGTTCAAGGCTGCCTCATCAATTTAGCAGGACCCTGTCTCAAAATAAAAAAATAAAAAGGGCTGGGGATGTCATACAGAGGCGGGGACCCCTGAGTTCTTCCCCTAGTACCTCCCCACCGAGCCACAAAAGTGTTTTTCATAAATCTATAAAATCTCCCTAAACTAAGTTATGAATTTAACATGATCCCAATAAAAGTACTAACAACTCTAGTCTGAATCTAAACAAGCTGATTTTAAAGTTCATACGGAAAAATAAGCAAGCAAAATAACCTGGAATTTCCAAAGAACAATTGGCAAGGGCAGGGGTGTCAGAGCCAATCCCTAGCAGATATCAAAACATAATAAAAAGTCTCAATATTTAAACCTTGTGGTGCTGCCACATAAATAAATCATTGGAACAGAAGAGAAATTGCAGGAGAAGAATCAAATACAAGTGGAATTTAGTATATGATAAAAATGGACTTTTTATACAGGTTGTTGAAATGACCAAATATCGTATGCTAAAGGATTAAATTGGATCCATACTTAGCACTGTATAACAAGATCAATGGCTTTGAAAATGTGAAAATTACAAAGCAAACACTTGGAGAATTCTTTCCTATCTTGGTTTAAGAAAAGTATTTCTATGACTAAAAATTCAAAATCCGTCAAAGAAGAGAGAGATAAATTTCACTACGTTTAAAAAATGTACACCCTTCTCCATGCAAAAGTAGCAAAAAGAAAGTCAAAAGAGAAAAAATAATTGCAACTCATATACAGGCAAAGTGCTAATTTCTCTATTTAAAGAACTCCTAGAAAAGAGAAGGAGAGAGAGAAAAAAAAGACTAACAACCCAAATATAAAAATGAACAAAAGACTTGAGCAAAGTCTTTGTAGAGGGGAAATACACATGCCAAGCATACAACAAGATTATCAGTGTTACTCATTGCAAAAGAAAAGCAACTTAAAACCATACGGAGAGGCCATTCCTCCTAAGAATGGACACAGTCCAAAGCTGGACAACAAAATGTACTGGTGAGGCCAGGAGAGAGGTCTCTCGCTCAACTGCTGGTCCGAGTGCAAAATGGTTGATGGATAATTTCACAGTAACCTTCAGAATAGCAACATATCCACTTTCAGCCACGATGGCATAAGAGAAACCGAATGTTGGAACAAAAGTCTTCAGATATTGGACAGTAGGCCGCACAGGAGAGATGGTTTATTTTAAGTGTCAGTGGCTTGACCACTGAGTATCCAGGTATGTGGTCAGAATGATTCTGGCTGTTTCTGTCAGAGTGTTTCTCAGTGAGATTCACATTTAAATTACTAGACTAAATTTAGCAGATTCCACCCCCACTGTTGTGTGGGTGGGCCACATCCAATCAGTTGAAGATCTAAATAGAACAAAAAAAACCGGGCAAGGGAGAATTTGTTCTCTTTCTCTGTCTGACTTCAAGCTGGGACATCATGGGTTTTCCTCACCTTTGGACTGGAATGGCTCTGCTGGGTCTCAAACCTGCCAGCCTTTAGACTTGAACTATACCACTACTTCTCCTGGGTCTCCACTAGATCTCCTGGGTTTTCAGCTTGTCCACTGTAAACCCTGACAGTATAATATAATCTGTAATCACATGAGCTGAATCCTTAATATAAATTTCTTTCCATACATGTATATATCTGATTGATTCTTTTTTCTCTGTAGAACTCTTGACTAATACAAGCATAAATGTTGAAAGAAGAGAAACGAACAAAGTGAACTAGGGTGCCACAGCCCACTGTGTGAATGAATATTCATGCTACAGCCCAAGGAGTGGGTTCCAAAAGGTCCAGCAACCTTGCCAAGTTGAGAAAACTAGTGCAAAATTCAGAGAAGGAAAGGAGGCTGGAATTCAAAGGGCACTGTACTGGAGAGGTGAGGAGAGCTCAGTGCAGGATCTTTGGCATCTCGGAGCTCCCCCTGAATCTTTGCCTAAGGACTCTCCTGACCCACACACGGCCAGTTGTGGGTGCCTCTCATGGTGGAGGCACCTTTACAGATTGGAATTCTCAAGCTTAAATATCATTTTCTCTTGAGCCCCAGCCCACTGCTTCATTTGGTGCATAACTTAAGGAGCAATGACCAGAGTTGGCTCTGAGGGCAAGTTTGAGTGGGTGGCTCGATGACAGACATGTGCTCGTGTCCAGCATGGTGACTTCTCAGGAGATTTTCAGAGGCTGTTTTGGCCATCTGCTATTTTCGCCCAGTGTAGACTTCAGCTCTCTGCAAAATACAAATCAAATAAAATGGCCAGGGTACTAGATTCTGAGTCAGGAGACTTTAGGCTTCAGTCTGTCACATCATCTCTGGGTTTGCTGTCATAATTGTAAAACGAAGATACTTCACTTTGTGATCTTTAAAACCCCTTTAGTTCTAGAATTCTATGAAAATTTCTGATAATAATACCTCACAGTTGCAAATAATTTACAACACTCCAAGATAAGCCGTAATTGCATTGGTTCTAAAATATATAGTTATGCTACTTAATTTTACAGTGAGATTTAATTAACTCTCCTTTCCCACTGTCGGAATCCCCCAATGGAATAATTGTCTTTGCAAGATACACAGAGGATTGGTACCTTGCTTGGGCGTTCCCTGTCCACATTTTCTCTGTAACGGCAGGAGAGAATCCTGGAAAGCAGCAATTTTATTCACTGGCGAATGGGTCGGGGTACTTGCCACAGGAAACCCACTCCCTATCCCCACCGCACAGCCACAGAAACCCTCCCAGCAGAGCTGTGGCACCATGCACTAAGCACCATAGAAGGGATTTAGCCCGATGGATACATTTTGCTCCTTCAGCTGCCCAAACAGGTGGACCCATCTGAAGCAAATGTTACTTATTGGACTTTTTTTCATATAGCCTGTTGAAATAGCCAGTGCCCTGAGGCCCCCACAGCCATCAGGGAGCAGTCTGACTTAACCAGGTTTTTACTCATCCTTCAACTGAAGCAGACCTTCAAACACAAATCCAAGTCGTTGAGGGCACTTGTAATCCTCCCTTGAGGCATTTGGCTCAAAACCCCGGGAATGTGTTTTACGAAAAAAATAAATGCTTTTTTTCCCCCACCATCTGTGAATGAAAAACATTCTTCATATGTTTAACTGTTTCAAATTGCCATATGTCACACACACACACACACACACACACACACACGCCTGTTTGGGGCTGGGATGGGGTTGGTAATACAGACTTTGGGCTCCTCCTTGAACTTCTTGTTTTTTTCTCTCAAGGGGCTATCTGTTAAAAGCTTCCAGGTTTGTACCCACCCAGAAATAGAGCAATTTTCAACTTACTGGGGTGTTAAGGCTGACGTAGCCAGGGCACTTTTCTGGAATTTCGACCATCTGCTATGATTCTCCCTGCCCCCCAACCATTCACCTAAAGTGCCCCCAGGTTGCCACAGAATCACCAACATCTGACAATGAAAGCAATGGCAAAATAGGACACGGGCATTTGATTTATGTCCATGCATTTTAAGAGAAGGAGAGATGGGTGGACAGAAAGGGGAGAGGAAAGAAACTAAAAAATTGAACTGTCCTGTGTTAACCCCGCATGAGAGAACTCTCTGAATTCTTTCAAGACTGTTATTTGCTCATTTGCTTAAGTTAATTTTTCTGAAAAACAACAATCACTGATAAATCAGAGCTTTTCTTGCTTTCCACATTTCAGCATTCATCCCTCAAAACTGGCAGGGGATAAAGGTAAGATCCTTACTAGTATCCACCAGTACCCATGCAGGATCTGCTTGGACCTGATCCTACCATGGTGGCTAAGGAACTATTGGTGAGTGAGGTGCTAATCCATGGAAGCCACTGTTTTCTAAATCCAAAGGGCTCTCCTATCAATAACTGGGATTTATCAAGCTTAAAAACTTCTTCACAGCAAAAGAAACAATTAAGAACACAAAGGGGAGAAAATCTTTGTTATCTGTACCTCAGAGCATTAATCTCTAGGATATATAAAGACCTTTAAAAACTTAATACCAAAAAAACCCAAAAAACTCAATCAATAAATGAGCTAAGGAATTGAACAGATACTTCACAGAAGAAGAAATATGAATGGTCAATAAATTTATGAAAAAAATGTTCAACATCACTAGGAATTAGAGAAATGCAAATTAAAACTGCACTGAGATTTCATCTCCCTTCAGTCAGAATGGCAATTATCAAGAATACAAGTAACAATAAATGTTGGCAAGGATGTGGGGGAAACGGGTACAGTCATACATTGCTGGTAGGACTGCAAATTGGTGTAACCATTCTGGAAAGCAGTATGGAGAGTCCTCAGAAAATTTGGAATGGAACCACCATTTGACCCTGTTATCCCACTCTTCGGTATATACCCAAAGGACTTAAAATCAGCATTCCATAGTGACACAGCCACATCAATGTTCATAGCAGCTCAATTTACAATAGCTAAGCTATGGAACTAACCTAGGTGCCCTTCAACAGATGAATGGATAAAGAAAATGTGGTACATATACACAATGGAATATTAGTCATAAAGAACGAAATTATGGCAGTTGCTGGTAAATGGATGGAACTGTAGACTATCATGCTAAGTGAAATAAGCCCATCCCCCAAAAAACCAAAGGCTGAATGTTCTCTCTGATATGTGAATGCCAACTCACAATGGGCAGGGGAGTGGACAGAGGCGTGGAGGTTCACTGGATTGGACAAGGAGGAATGGGAGGAAGGGAAAGGTGAAATGAATCGAAAAGAGTAGAATGAATCAGGCATAACCTTTCTATGTTCATATATGAACACGCAACCAGTGTAACTCCACATCATGTACAACCACAAGAATGGTAAGTTGTACTCCATGTATGTATGATATGTAAAAATACATTCTACTGTCATGTGTAACTAAAAAGAACAAATAAAAATTTTTTAAAAAAGAAATAAAGTGATCTCCTTTGAAGGATCTGTTTAGTTGGCATGCTGTATTGCTAAATAAGTCCTCACAGCAGGCGGTGGATACTGATGGATGCCTACACAGATGGAGACCCTCCTGTCTTCCTGGCATATATGTTTCCTTGGCCCAGAAGATTGATATTGATTCCATTCTCCTTGGATAGGGTTTTCACTCAGTTATGATCAGGAGATTCAGTTTTGACCAAAGAGATATGAGAGGCCTGAGACCTCTAGAAAAAGCTGTTTTGGAAGACTTTTCTAATGTTCACTACTGTCTGTTTCTTCCTCTTCTAGCTGCATGGGAAATAGTGCCCTTCCATCCCCTGAAGTGGGCAGGGCCACAGTTGAGTTCTGGCCAATGAAATCTAATATAAAGTTATAAATGTCACTTCCAGCCAAAGGATTTAAGAGCAGGAGCCAGACTTTTCGGCCTTTTTTTCCCTAGTCACTCACTATAAACTCTGAAGTTCTTTGTAAGATGAGTGCTTCAGTCAGCCTGGGTCCATTATAGCAAGACTGCAAATACATGCATGACATGGACCATAAGCAAGCAATGCAGTTTCACTGTTTTAAGCCACTAAGATTTGGAGGATATCCCATATTGTTGGATAGGCAAATTTAATATTGTCAAAATGGCCACACTATCAAAAGTATTACACAGATTTGCTATTCCCATTAAAATCCCAATGACATTCTTCACAGAACTAGAAAAAAAGTTCTAAAATTTATTTAGAAGATTAAGAGACCCAGAATAACCAGAACAACACTGAGCAAAAGGAGCAATGCTAGAAGCATCACAATACTTAACCTCAAATTATACTATAGTGCTTTAGTAACAAAAACAACATGGTACTGGCACTAAACATACATGAAGACCAATGGAATAGAACATAAGACACAAAGACAAACCCACATAAATACAGTTTATCTGATATCAGAAAAATGTGCCCAAAACATGCACTGGAGAAAAGATAGCCTTTTGAACAAAGGGTGCTGGGAAAACTGGAAATCCATAAGTAGGAGAATGAAACTTGATCCCTCTCTCTCAACCAGCACAAATGCCAACTCAAAGTGGATCAAAGATCTAGGAATTAGATCAGAAACTCTGCAACGACTTGAAGAAAATGCAGGCTCAACATATTGGGACAGGTACGTACTTCCTTAATAAGACCCCTAAAACTCAAGAGATAAAACCAAGTGGGGTGGTATTAAATTAAAAACCTTCTGCCCAGGAAGAGAAATAATTAAGAGTGTTAAGAAAGACTCTACAGACTGGGAGAAGATCGTTGCCACCTGCTCCTCAAAAAGGGATTAATATCTAGAATATATAAAGAACTCAAAAAACTTAACACCAAAAATCAAATAATGTAACTAACAAGTAGGCAAAAGAACTAAACAGACACTTCTTAAAAGAAGAAATATTGGGCTGGGGATGTAGCTCAGTTGGTAGAGTGCCTGCCTTGCACTGGGTTTAATCCCCAGCACCGCAAAAAAAAAAAAAAGAAGAAGAAGAAGAAATATTAAATGGCCAACAAATACATGAAAAAATGTTCAACATTCCTGGCAATCAGGGAAATGTAAATCAAAACTACACTAACAAGGGCTGGGGATATAGCTCAGTTGGTAGAGTACTTGCCTCAAAAGCACAAGGCTCTGGGTTCAATCCTCAGCACCGCAAAAAAAAAACAAAAAAAAAACTACACTAAGATTTCATTTCATTCCAGTCAGAATGGCAATTATCAAGAATACAAATAATAATAGATGCTGGTGAGTATGTGGGGAAAAAGGTACATTCATATATCTTTGGTAGGACTGCAAATTAGTACAACCACTTTGGAAAACCATATGGAGATTCCTCAAAAAGATTTGGAATGGAACTACCATATGACCCACCTGTCCACTCATGAGCATTTATCATTAAGATCTAAAGTCAGCATATTGTAGTGATACAGCCACATAAATGATGCAAAAAGGAACAGCCTCCTTTCCTACCCTAGATACCACTTTGGGGCAGTTGCTACCATCTTGTAACCATGAGGAGACCGACTGTGGATCAGCTCATGTCAGAGGAGAATACCAACACATAAAAACAGGAACCAGGGCTCTTAATGACATCATTGAATCACAGAATTAAACCTGGAAGGATCTGTCACAGACTTCTCATGTGAGATAAGAAACAACTCATTTTTAGGCCACGCCTAATCACATTTTCTGTTATTGTCAGTCCAAAATCACCCTAACTGATGCATTCCAGGAGAGGTTTTCTGCCTCTTTCCTTTGCTCTGTCTTTCGCTTCATCTCCATCCATCTATCCATTTATCTATGTAACAAAATGTAATACTTACTTTTCAGGCCAAGCCAGTTATGGGGAAAAAACAAACAAACATGCAACAGCAACACAAAAAAACGCCCAGTGTTTTAACTAAAGTCACACACGGATTTCCTGGAACTTCATCTCCACCAAATCTCCCCATTTGCTGTTGGAGTCCCTCTTGCTACTGACCATCCCAGGAGTCCATGCTGACTCTTTCAAGGTAGAGCTGGAAAGCTGAAGTTTGTCTGGTTATGGGTCCTCCTTTCCTTTCTTGAGAACTTTGATTTTTTTAAAATTTTGTCCTTCTACAAATATGTTTCCTGAGGTCAATGCCAGACCCTGCAGTGACCACTGGGAGCAACACACAATCACTGCCGTCAGAAGAGAGTGCTCTGGCAGGGAAGCGACAAGGGGAAATCAACAGGCCACCTGAATCCCAGGGCTGCCGCTGTAGTCTGGAGATGTGCTGCAGCTTCTCACCACATTCCCTTCTGGACACGCTGTGCCTGCCCAGAGCACACCTGACACTGGGTCATGTCAGCAGGCTGGGCCTGTTCTACATGCTGCAATTCTTCTTCAGCCCTGGAAGTGGCTTTGCCCTTTGAGGTCTAGACTGATGCCCTGAGATGAGTTAGAAGCTTCTCTCTAGTGTTCTACTCGGCCTCATGGGAGCACTACTTTAATGATGGCTAACCAGTGATTGTTTCAGAACTTCAGAACAGTCCCTTCCCTGTGAGGGGACTTCAAAAGCATCCATCATGAAGATTGGAAGGACATTTACTGCTATTGCTTAACACCTGGCTCTGGGGCCAAACACACTTTCAGAGCTTGAAATGGAATGACAGCAGCTTAGATGAAGTTTGGGAGTAAGATGGTTTTTAAAGAAAAATAGCTATGCAGAAGACAGAGAAAGCAGGATCAGATAAGGGAGAAGTGAAACTATGATGCAGAGTGTGAAGCCATGGCCACTCCCTGAAGTGAATATTGACCACTAGAGTACACTGCCCTGGGCTGAGATGGCTAGGCCATGACACTACTCTGCCTCACTCAGTCACCAAATGAGATCAGCCCTCTGCAGTTGGGCAAATCATGATGAAGCTGACCAGGGAGCTCTCTAACCCCCAGAATCCCCAAATCTGGGTGACAAATCCTTCCCTGGAGGGGGTCTCAGGGGCACAACTCAGTGTCCATCACAGCCTACCCTTTGGGCTGCTTAGATCTATTTATTCATACATGTTTCTGAGGGCAATTTAAGGAAAATTAGTGGATAATTTCAGGCCCCAATGTGACAGTCTGAGCAGGGCAGGTGCTTTCAGGGACCAAGGCAAATGCCCATCATCTCCTCTTCCACTAGAATCTTCAATCTAGACTCCACTCACCTTTAGGTGCCACCCCTGTGCACCTTGATGACTGGGGCCAGACCATCTTCTCCAGGAGGTCAGGATTGCTGACCCTGTCCATTCATAGTTATAATTGGGCCAGAAAGCAAAAATAGGCACTCCACTGGTTTCTTCATACATTCCTCCCTGCTCCCATGGCTCAGGGATAAATGATCTTAAAATGCCTGACTAGCAAGCCAGGACAGTTACCATACTCCACAGTTCCATGTATGTTCTAACCTCAGATCATTTCTTTTCCTTTACAATTTGATGAGCAGACATTCTACTTAACGATTGAGAGGATGTCCTCTAAACACTGCCTTTCAAGGTCACAGTGGTTGAAGCTATATTAAAGTTGCTGTCCAATTTTGGCTTACACCCACATACTGAAACAACACATCTGTAAATCAAACCTAGGTTTTCTTCTCCGTTTTCACTTGATCATTCATAATACCCTATACACCCGTAAGCAAGAACTGAGTTATTACACGGTGCTATTGTGGTGGGTACCATGGTCTGAGGTACTTGTTCATGTAGCCTGCTTGGTCTTACTAGTGCTTGATCTCAGATGTATCATGTCGATCTTACAAAGGGTTGTTACTGTTCTTACTTGACCTTATGATATTCTGGGTCTACAGGGCCCAAACCATGATAGGCTGTTCAGGCTGTGTAACAGCTTAGTGTCTGATTTAGTGTGAATAATGTCCTGCTTTGCACAGAACTGATGGGTTCCAGTAACATGGAACGGTCAATCGATACTAAAACTGGAAAAGCTGGGAAGATCTTAGGCAAACTGGCATTTTTGGTTGTATTAGTCAGGGTCCTATAGAGGAACAGAACCAACAGAATATATTATATAGGTATAGCTATAAAAAGGGGTTTTATTAGATTGGCTTTCACAACCAGAAGCTGGATAGTCCACAATGGCTGTTTGCAGGCCAGTACCCGCTCAGTTCTAAAAGCTGGCATCTCAGAACAAGAGAAATCATTGATGCAACCCCAGACCAGGACTGAAAGCCTGGAAAATCCCTGGCGAGTCACTGGTCGGAGTTTGCTTTGGAAAAGTAAAGGAGCTGAAGTCTGATGTCCTCAGGCGATGGCAGCAGCAACTAAAGTTCTTGTTCAAGAAGAATTGAGCTTGCATCTGCTGCTGCCTCCTTGTTCTTCCAACTTTTGTTTCATCCAGGCCCCTAACTTACTGGACTGTGTAGCCCACACTTAGGGTGGGTCTTCCCCTCAGTTTGTTGTTCCACGTGCCAATCATTCCTGAAAACACTCTGAGACACCCAGAAACCTCTTAATCTTGGGCATTTCTTAATCCAATCAAGTTGAAAATTCAGATTAACCACCACATTGGTCATCCTAAGCATGATCAGACCTTCTGTTGCTATAGGGCCTATTTAGCAAGCTAGAAGTTATATTTCAAACAATGCAAGATTCTCCTTCAAAGATAATACGGTGGTGCTTCAGGACCTCGGGAGCCTGCTGTCATTCTCCCATTCAGGCTTTCCATAAATTCTTTGGGTTCATCCACTCAGATGTTCTGATTCCACATGTCATGGTCTCAGGTTTTGCCACCCATGGCTCTGACCTTGGCTTAACAGATTGGTCTTGGTTGCTCCAGTCACTCTGACCTGAAGCCTTGGGTTTAGTCTTTGGCTTTTTTGTACTCTCCAAAAAAAAGAGGGTGAGAGCTTCAGAGTGAAAAAATTACCTGTTACTCCAGCTTTTAAAAAATTACCTGTTACTCCACTTCAGCTGTTCATTATTTTTCTTGTACAGCATCAATGGCAGCAAGCAATAAGCCATCCACCTTTATGCCTACATCTTCATAAGTCAGGTGCCCTACTAGTTTCCTTCGCATACCAATATACCAATATACCATTCTAATTTGCCAATAATGAAAGTCTTAGCAATAGAACAACACCTGGTGTGGGGCTGTCTGTGCCCCACCTATCCATGGAAAAACAAGCCAGTCAGTAAGTGATTCAGCTGCACAACTCCAGCTCATCACCACCTGCTCTCTCTCCTCTCAGTGCCAACTTTCACCAGGTTGGCTCTCCAGAAGCAATTGCTGATACAGAGCTTGGGAGCAAAATATTTATTAGGGATTATTACCTATAAAGGAAAGGAGAAAGAGACAGTGTTGGACAGAAGAAAATGTTTTGTGCAATACAGGCCCAACAAAGCATTTCCTACCTTTGGGGTGTTCTAGAGTGAGAGTTGTCCATCAGTGGCTTGTGCAGGCTGCTCTCAAAGATTGTCACGGATGAAGTAGTTTCTGCAACGGATGCTGAAATTGGAGGTGCAGCTGGACACTGGCTGGTAACTCACTCCTTGTAGCAACCCAGAAGTTCCTCCCCAAAGGGGGATCAGCACTGTGCATGTCCACATCTTCCACCCAGCGGTCCTCCTGCAACTCAAAGGACTTCATGGAATGGGGCAGTGGCCTCACACGGGGCCTGCAGTGAGCACACAACCTAAACCAATGAGATTTCTGACACATGAATTGAGCCCTCTAATTTCTTGTTGTGGGGTAAGGGGAAAGATGACAGGAAGGAAGGATCCAAAGAATAACCGTGTGTAAATTAGGAGGTTAAAAAAAAATACCACAACAATCTAAGAAGAAAAATGAAAACTTGGCCCTTCCCAAACACCTTCTTTCACTGTATTTTCTTCCCTATATTTTCCAGTCCAAGTCTCAGAATTAGAACATCTGGGCTCAGAATCGCCCTAAAATTTCCTGGAAAAGAATCAGGTACATCTATATGGATCTTTTTTCCAAATTTCTGCCAGAAATATTCAATCAAAGGGTGATTGCTCTTCCCTATATTTGGAAATTCAAATGGGATAGAAATCTATTATCTTGTTCCTTAAATGCCAGTGCTGGGAATCCCTTTGCATTTCCCCACTCTTCCTTTAACCATTTGGGGTCCACCGAACAGTGGCCATCCTGTGGGAACTGACCAAATGTGTCATCCCTTTGGTGTGACCAGCCATGCAAATGCAGCAAGACCACTTTCTATAGGTCTACAACATTGCATGTTTAAAAAGTTAGGAGCATTTAAAGTGCAAGTATTACTCTGAAAATGTTCCCTAATTAATAAATGTTCTACATTTTTATGTGAGAATGTTTAATATTTAATTTTTCAATAATTTTATCATTTATAATTTATTAAATTTATTTTGTGGCTTGTATTTATTAAAAATTGATATACTTCCTATTTCCTTTACTCCGATGTTAGGTTATTTTTATGCAAAATGAAAAATATGGTGCTTTTAAGTCACAGGACTTTTTTCTTAAAGCCTAAGCTGTAGCATAAAACTCCAATATCCAAGGACTCCCTTCAGACATCTCCCCCAACATCTTCTGGATGGCCGCAACATTTGTGTAGTTCAGCTGATCAGCAACCCTTCAGAACTGGGTGAGCTGCTCAGCTCCTTGGCCCATGAGCTGGAAGCAGAGGTTGTGGTAGCACTAAATTTCATGTTACAGGAATGGTATGACCTGAGAGCAGCTTTGGTCTCCATGCCCCTGGAAATTCAGACCCTGCACACATCAAGATGAGACGAGTCTGGGGATTACTGGTTCTTCAGGGGCAACAGCTTGAATGTCTGAGTTTCTAGTCACTTAAAAGCAGGGAGGCTCTGGCAGAGAACGTTAGAAATGGAGTTGGTGGCAAATGCCTCAACCTTTCAAAACTAAATGTTTGCAAAGAAACCAGACACATCTGAAGTCTGTGGTCTGGATCTGCAAGTTTGTGCCACTGAAAGGAAAAGCCTTGAGACTTTGAAATGAAGTTGAATACAGAGCAATTTTTCCTCCTAGGTGGAGGGAATGCTTCTATTAAACTCTCCCCGGAGTGTGGGTTAGAGGCAGCTCAAGTTGTGATTAAGGCCAGGAGGTCACATGTGAATTAAGTAGAGGGGAACACTAGCATAAAGTTCAGCCAAGACACAGCAGGTCCATCCACTCTGCGTGCAAATGTTTATTGAGCATTTACTATGGGAGGTGCCATGAGGTCGGCTGAAGAGAGAAGTGCAAAGGCTGAGAAGGGGATGTCAGTGGAGTTGGCAGCGTGAACAGCAGAGGGGAAGCATGACCTTTGCAACTCCAAAACTCTATGAATAAAAGCCTATCAAACAGCTCTGTGAAGAGCTGTGAGATGCTGGGCTTAAAAATAGGATATAAAATCATTAATGTCAGAATGTACCACTCATCATATTTGATATTATTTCATGACAACTTGTGAACATGGCTTCTCACCCCTACTGGAACCAAGGGCAGGGCCCACAGCTGTTTTATCTTTATATCCTGACATCTACACAGTGCCTTGCCCACGGTAACTCCCATAAAGATGGACCTAACACCTTAACGTTCTTACCCAGCCCATCTCAGCTGCAGGCCACAGGAGCAGAGGTGGATGTTTCTCATCAAGCTGTCTCCCACGGAACGTAGAGCATTGATTTTCACTGAACATACTGAAAAAATGCTGGTTTTATTGAAGAGAAACCCCTGATACCCATCCTTTCTCTGATCCAGTCTCCCCACTGTGCCCTTCTCCCAGCCTGGCAAAGCTGAGCTGGGGCCCCTTCAGTGCCAGACAGGGCTTTCCCCTGTATTCTGACTGCTGAGAGTCTGTAGCATTTTGATATAATACATTAAAACATTTTCTCAGCCAAGTGTTTTTTTACACAACATAAAATATTTTTCTATGCTAATGCTTCTTTTATTGAGTTTTTTTACAAAAAATTATCACACATTCCACAGATATTCAGCAACACTTACTCAACTGAAATACAAAATAAAATTACAGAAACACCAAATACAGACATTTTCTCAAATTAACCAAAAATAACTTATTGTTGGTGAGGAATAAACTCCATGACCTTAATTGCAGCACAGCTCCTACCAGGGGTCTTCTCTAACACATCACCTTGGCAGGGCACTTCACAGGTCTGTCAGTGCTGCTGTCCCTTTACCGGCTGCCCGATTGTGACAGAGACTCAGCATTTCAAGTCTCAGCTTATAGACAAGGCCTTATACTGTAGCTTCAGACATCAAACAGAAGACACTCCATGCATCGAATGGCCCCAGATGAATGGGAGCAAGGAGGATATGAACCTTGAATATAAACTAGGCAAGAGCTACTGAGATGAGAGTGACATTGTCCACCGGGGAAACTGGACATGACTATCGCCCTGGGGAAGGACCACAGTATGAGGGAAAAGATGATATGGAAATGTCAGAAGAGTGTGATCTTAAAGGTCTGGGTGGCAGGGGTGAGAATGGGAGAAGAAGGAGGTGTGAGGGAGGACATCCAGGTAGGACATCAGTGAGAGGAGAGGGCTTCATTCTGGGAAGTGAGGCCACAGGTTGCTTATGATGCTCAGGAAAGATTTAGATTGAGTTGTGAAAGTCAGCTCTTTATACCTCCCTTTGCAACTCCAGTCACACAAGTTTGGTTCCCTGTGACAAAGACAAAGGTCTGAGGAACTGAGAGCCTGGCAGACCGTGATAGCACTCACATGTAAGTGCATCCCATCTGATCCTCCTGAGTCGCCCAGGAATTAGTGGTATGTTCATCATTACCCGACAGATAAGGAGACCAAAGGTCAGTAGCAAAATGTTGCAATACATAGAAAGAGGGAGACCAGGGATAGAATTCAGGGCAAAAGAGGGAGACCAGGGATAGAATTCAGGGCATCCACTGGTTAGTTTCTTTTTTTCCTTTTATCACTATTTATTAGTAATAGTCACTCAATGCCCATGCCTCCTTTGTCGCCTATTACTTACCACCAGAAAGACTAATACTTGTCTGTTCCTTTCTTTATTGCTCTCTCTCCCTTCCCCATTATTATGAAATAGTGTTGTGAGAAAGATTGGTCTTTTATATTTACTGCTATATGCCCTGAGCCTAGAACCCTGCCTGACACATAACCACTGCATTTCTTTGAAATGTATGGACAAGTACTCCTCAATCACCTGGGGATCTTGTTCAAATGCAGGTTCTGATGCCTGCAGTAACATCTTGCCTGTGGATCATTCACTAGAGCATTTGGTCTTATATCTACTCTGGAGGTGGTTGAAGATAGCCAGAGAGGTGGATAAGGCAGGGCCAGAATGGTAGGAGTGGCTAAAACAAATCTCTTACAGGTCATTTTCCTCTGCCCTAATTCCTCTTTGATCACATGTGCATCTTGTACATATGATATTTCTAAATTCTACTTAGGAAGTGGCCATTTACCTAGCTTCTATCTCATAGCTCTTTGACAAACCATCAAACCTCAGCTCCACCAGGCCTCCCCTCCCTCATGAACATGTTAGGAGCTGCTGTGCAGTTGAAAACCTGTTTTAATTCCTGAGCAGAACTTAAAAACAGAAAAGCCTCAAAGGCTGCTCCTGAAGGAACCAACTCTCTCAAGTAGGGATTTTCTTTAGGGTCTGTTTGGCAAAAATGTATGCTTCTTACTTTGAGGCAGGCCATGTCAGCAGTTTAATTTAAGACATCAAATGAGAAACAATCTGTCTGGCATAACCTTTTGCCGGTGAAATGAACAGCCTCTGAGCCAGCTCCCAGAGAACACTCTCATTATCCTGGTCTCTGTGACATGGGACATATTGTCTCTTTTCTTGACTTGACCTTAACACATCACTGATGCAAAACATATTTCTAGTTTGAAAAATAGTCATCTAGAAAATAAAACCATTTCACTGTCTCAAGCATAGTTCTGAGCCTCAGCACTGGTGAAAATAAGTTTTATTTGTGCCACTGACTGATTCTAGCCTCTTTAAAAAATTAGGGAGACATTTGTGGGCAAAGAGGTAACCTAAAAATTTAACCAACATAAGATCAACAACTAAAATCTATGATAACATAGGCACTTGGAGTTTGGCTACAAAATGTTCCTGGAAAATGAAGGATAAAGGGAGTCTTTGTAAATAGATTCATGATCAAACATTGTGTACAAGAGCTCCATAATTCTTTAAAATAGCAAAACCTGTCTTGACATCATAGAGATTGAGTGTAATGGGGGATTGAGGGTCATTTCATTTAATTTCACAAATGAGGAAACTGTGGTTCCAGAGGGAAGAACTTGCTCAGAAATATGTAGGGTAAGTTGGAAGAGGCAAGACTGTGATTCATGTCTCCTGGTTCTCAGGTTAATCACCTCTCTGTTTCACCTACTTTCTTCTGTGATAAAGGTCCTATACAATGGTTACACCTAGATTTATCAGTGTGTTACTTATATGAGGGCCTCCATGCACACAAATCAGTTAGAATTAGCATCAGTTACTACTAATAGTGGCTAGAACAAGATAAAAACTCATCGCATTTATTTAAAGCCCGATGGCAGGCATATAGGACATAGCAGTAATTAGGGACCTATTCTTCTTTTAACTTTCAGCTCCATCATTCTATGGTCAATTCACCACCCAAGATGAATGCTGAAATTCTAACCATTACACAACTTATTGAAAGATGGGAAGAAAGAAAACAAAGGAGTTTCTTTCTAGTTCTCTTTTAAAGAGACTTCTACAAACTTCCTCCTAACAATTTCTGCTTGTAACTAACTAGCCAAAACTTACATTGACATAGGGTAGATGGGGAAGTGTGCATGGTGAGTCTCCATCAAACAGGGCTCTGTTACTGAGGAAGAAAGAGTATTGGTATTAGGAAGTAAGAGGAGCTGCCCCTACCACTGTGCATGGTGTGTATGTTGTACTGAAAACACCAGTGCATATCAACTTGGCCTCTTTAAAACCAATACATTAGTATAGCCCCAGTAGTGGTAGAGCAGCCTGTATTAAGCAGCAGAGTAGTTTGTATAGTTTGTATAAAACTAAGCCTCCTACAGAAAACCATTAATCTCTTGGGGTGAAGGATCTTTTTCATTAATAGATAGGTTGTTATTAAAGAAGATTCAACCATTTGAAGCAAGGGACCAGATTCCTTCTGTGTTGGGAATTAAACCGAGGGCCTCCTTCATGCCAGGCTCACATTTTCTCACCAAGACACATCCCTAGCTGGTGGGAGATCTGCTTTTTCATGGTTTTTCATTGGAGAGTACTCCCCAGTCTATAGGGAAGGTTAGAACCTGAACAGAAAGTTGTTTCTTATAGACTTGAAGGGGAAGAGGACAGAGTTCAAGGATGTCTGAAAGAATGGAAATTGGGTGGAGGAATCCTGTAAAGAAAGAAACTCATCAGTCTTCACATAAACTCTCTGCAAATCCTTTGCTGACTCCTGCTCTGTGCATGCATGGTAGGGAGGGTTGGGGGGTGGATAATGAAGAGCACAGTGATAGCAAGAATTGGAAGGCTGAAAATACTAAAAAGATATTTCAGCTTTGCTGATACTGGCAAGAAAGAGTTAGGCGTTTAATTCCCTCCAAGTTACAGGGGATTGGCTGTGGTGTTTCAAATGTTTTTCTCCCCTATTCTCTTCTTCACCCTGGTCTGGGATTCCAGTTGCCCATATACCAGACTACTTGATATGCTACACAGGCTATTGAAACTTTGCTCTTTATTCTTCGACTTCTTTTCACCTCCATTGTTCAGATTGGATCATTTCTATTGCTATGTATTTATATCCACCATCACTTTCTTCTGCCAATTTGCATTTGTTCTTCAGCCCATATTCAATGAATTTTCTATTTCAGATATTGTACTTTTCAGTTCTAGAATTTCCATTTTTATTATAGTTTTCATTTCTCTGTGAGATTCCCCATCTGTTCACTCATTATGACCATTTTTCCCTGACAGTACTGAGATTTATAATTGTTTCTTTAAAGTCTTTGTTAATGTGAACATATATATCATATCAGATATATTTCAATTGATTTTTTTCTTGACTATGGGTCAGGTTTTCTTTTTCCTTCACATATCTAGCAATTGTTTTTTATTGTACACAAGACATTGTTAGATCATTTATTGTAGAGATTCTGATTTCTGTTATCTCTCTCTGTATATTGTTGACTTTTTCCATCAGGTAGTTATTGACTAATAATCTTCAACTTGTGGAGGCTTTGTTTTCTGCTTTGTTAAAGAGAAAACAAGAATTACCTACAGCAGGATAGAGGATTTTTTTTTCAATTTAAATTTTTATGCTTGTTGTTTTTACATATACATGACAGTAGAGTTTATTTTGACACATTATACATGGAGTATGACTTATTCTAATTAGGATCCCATTCTTGTGTTGTAAGTGATATGGAGTTTTACTGGTGGTATATTCATATGTGAGCATTGGAAAGTTATGTCCTACTCATTCTATTGTCTTTCATTTTTCTATCCCTGCTCCCTTCCCTTCATTTCCCTTTGTCTAATCCACTGAACATCTACTCTCCCCACCTCCTTGTTGTGTGTTAGTATCTGCATATCAGAGAGAACATTTGACCTTTGGTCTTTTGGGATTGGCTTATTTCACATAGCTCGATAGTCTTCAGATCCATCAAGAGGAATATTTTAGTCAATCTTTTTTTTGTAACTATGATCAAACTACCTGACAGGAGGAAAATTTTCAGGAGGAAAGCTTTATGTGGGGCTCATGAATTCAGAGGTCTCAATCCATAGATGGCCATCTCCATTGCTCTGGGACCAACATGAGGCAGAACATTAGGGCAGAAGGGCATCGCAAAGGAAGGCAACTCAGGGTTTCAGGACAATCAGGAAGCAGAGAGAGACTAAGTTCAGCTAACAAAATATATACGCAAAGGTATGACCCCACTGACTTACCTCCTCCAGCCACATCCTACATATCTACCGTTACTACCCAGTTAATCCATTCAAGCGAATTAATGCACTAATTAGGTTAAGGCTCTCATAATCTGATCATTTCACTCTGAACTTTCTTGCATTGTCTCACACATCAGCTTTTGGGGGATACCTCATACCGTACTACAATAAGGGACATCACTGTGAATCCTACAGACATTAGAAAAGGTAACTAGGGATAATAAACAGCACACACAAAATGAAATGAGGAAAAATATGATGCTAAGACAAGCATTATTTGAAGATCAAAGACAAACATGCACATCACAGGAAATAGATGTGGGAAATAGGCACAAAGAACATGCTGAACATCATTACACACCAGTGGAAGGCAATGGATTGCACAAGATACCCCCACATGTGCTTTAAGATGGCTAAATTTAAAAGGTCGACAGCATCAACTGTCAGCGATGGAGTAACTGGCACACTCACTCATTTGTCCTGGTAGTAGTGGAAAATGGCACAATCAACTTAGGAAACAGTTTGGCAGTTTCTTAAGAACATTTACATTTACACATATCCTATGGCTCAACAACTGTTTTCCTAGGTATTTACTCAAGAGGAAAGAAAGCATATGACCTATAAAAAGAGTCGTACATAAATATTTATAGCTGCTTTATTTATAATAGCCAAAACTGATGATAATCCAGATGTCGATTAGTGGGAAGGGATAAGTTGTGGTATATTTATACAGTGACATACTACTTAGCAACAATTGATACACACCACAGCATAGATGAATCTGAAAAACAATCATGTGAGAAAAAAGTTTGATGCAAAAATACTTTTTGATTCCATTTATAAGATACTCAAGACAGGCAAAAGTAATGTGTGATGGAATTTTGAACAGTGACTGCCTGTGGTAGGGCAGATTAGGGAATTTGGGGGATGGTATACACATACACACATGCATGCATGTATTGTATTGGGTTTTGGGGTGTTTGTTACACAAGTCTGCACATTCATCAAAATGCAGAGAATTGGACCTTAATATATGAGTACGTACTTTAGGTAAACTATACCTCAATAGAAAAATTTTTACTTTTTAAAACAGATGTTCAAATGGTGATTTTCCACAAATAACATATCTGTTTTGGTCTAAGTAGACACAATAAAAACTTTATAAACATGGACAGTACCACTGTCCTAATAAAGAGCCTCTATTATAAATAAAGCAGCTATAAAGCAGCATTTAAAATGTATATGCATACATATAAATTTTCAATATTAATTTTTCATATAAAACTATATATATGTGTGTTCATTCACTAATAATCTTTCAATGAATGGTCAAGTTCATTTTTCCCTTGATTTGTGTTCTACATTCTTATTCTTGGATAAACTATCTCTACATATCTGTGATTTCTAGTGCAATTTCTTTAAAAAGGAGTAAGAAATTAAATGCATACTTGAAGTAATCTAAATGCAAAAATCCTTCTAGGATTTTATATTTTTTCCACATTCTATATCTTGTATGCTCTACCACTATTTGGCAGGGGTTTTGTGTATGTATGTGTGTGTGTGTGTGTGTGTGTGTGTCTGTGACACACCTGTCATCTAGATTCCCAAAGCATTCACCTTTGTTTTCATACAAGAGCAATGACAGCTGGCAGCTTTCTTTTTCCCATTCTTATTTTGTTGGGTTACATGAAATCAATGAAAGTGTATCATCACAGAGACCTGCATGCATGCATGGAGGCATTGCTGAGGTCCCTGTAGCTTATCTTTAAACCCAAGAGAACAGCCTCCTTCCACACAGCAAGATGCAATAAAGCCACAGAAGGCAAAGGGGGGAAGAAAGCTTTGTCTTTAATCTATAAACCTCTTTAAAACAATTTTTTTTTTTAAATTTGAGATAGGGTTTCACTAAGTTGCTTAGAGTCTTGCTCAATTGCTGAGACTGGTCTTGAATTTGTGATCCTCCTACATCAGCCTCCCGAGTAGCTGCAATTACAGGTATACTCTATAAACCTCTTAAGGAGTTCCTCACCTTCCTTTCATTCTTTGTATAGTTTTTGCCCTGGCAGCTATCATCTACTCTGTGACTGTGGCAATCCTTTTAACCTGTTCCTTTTCTTCTTTTTTTCTCTGAAATGGAAAGGCAAATGTTAGTTAAAAGATCTTTTCAAAATTATTTTCTAAGAGACAAAAAAAAAAAACAAACCCATGAAATAATATCCAAAACTTACCCAGTTTTGTTCATATTCTAGAGAACAAAGATTAAAACTACAATAATCAGAAGCAAGTAGGTGATCAATCAAAGCTTCCACAAAACTTCTGGTGAAAATATGAATTGGTTCAACTCATTTGGAAAATAGTGTAGCATCCCTTAGTAAAAGTGAAGATGTACAAAGGCTAGTAATTCCTCTCTCACATATGTGCACTTGGGTGCACTAGGACACATCTACAAGAATGTTCTTGGCAGCAGGATCTGTAATCGTCCCACATGGTAAAAAAAATGTTTCTCAATAATGGAAAGGATAAATAGTGACAAAATCCACAGAATGGAATATTAGTGCTATGATCTGATGTTTGTGTCCCTCTCTGCCTCAACTTCATATGTTGAAATCCTAATTCCAAAGGTGGTGGAATTAGGAGGTGGGAGCTGTGGGAGGTGAGGACAGAGTCCTTATAAGTGGGATTAGTGTCCTAATAAAGAGCCTCCATAGAGCTACCTTGCCTCTTCCAATACATAAGGACACAGCAAGAAGACACTGTCCGTGGACCAGAAAGCCCTCACCAGACATGGCTTTGTTGATATCTAGATCTTGGACTTTCTGGCCTCCAGAACTATGAGAAATATATTCCTGTTGCTTATAAGCTACCTAGTTGGGTATTTTTTTTAAATAGAAGCCCAAATGATTAACACAATTACATAGCACTGAAACTGTGTAAACCAGAGTGACACACAAGGAAATAGATGGCTCTTATAAACACTATCAAGTGAAGAAGGCACAAAATAATACAAACAGTATGGTTCCTTCTTGTAAAGTTCAAGACCACACAAAACAAAAGCATTTTTAAGAATACACACAAGATGATAAAGCAAAAATTAAAATGAGGACGTTATTTTCATAGAGTCTAGGAGAGAGGTGATATCTGGAGGAAGGGAGCACAATGTAAGGTGTGGACTTTTGGGGATGCTGGGTGTTCTATTTTTTTCTTGACCTGGGCAGTTTGTGTCACAACTGTATTACTACTGGACACACATATACCTTTCTCTGTTTTATATGTCACAGCAAAATGTTTCAAAAGCACCATTGAGGGTTTTACCTAATACACTCAATTTCCCTGCTATCACCATCTCTTCTCTCCCAGGCTATGTTTGGGATCAAGTTCAAATGCATCACTAACTCTAGGAGACATGAAGATTCTAATCACTTAATTTTCTTCAACTCTTTGGTTAACTATAGACTGCAGTAGATGGAGGACCAAATGGGCATAGTAGCATTCAAAGCAGCCGCAGGGTAAAAGTATGGGAGTGGACTGGGCAATCATCAGTGTACATTTATTCTAAGACAAGTATTCTTCCTATTTTATGGTCTATGTTAGAGCAAATTCAGTCATCTGGATTATCAAATAATGAGGGGTGCCAGTAGCTTAATTTTCACATTAAGTTCAATTGTTTCATTTATCTACAAGTGTGCTTCCCAGCATTTGCCTCTCTATATCCATGAATCCTGCACTGTAATTCAATTTTTGATTTGGAACTGAAGGAACACTTTAATAAAAGCTTCATTTAAATCCAATTATTAAGGTGTCCTTTTTCTTTTTAGTAAGTGATTCAGTTACAAGATGTTGCTTAAAAATACAGTGGAATCATTTCTGTAAACAAAATCAAGCTTGCTGAGCTTTATTCATTCCATTCATTTTGGTATTCTTTGTATAAAAAAAAGACAACCTTGTCAGTAGCCACCCAGGCCCATCAAGGCAGCATCTATTTGTTATGACTTTTTTTTTTTTAAAAAGCCTTTAGTCAGTGACTAATTTTTCATTTTCCACTATGTTAATTGTAGAAGGCTGAATAGACTGCATTCTGTAGGCATCATTTACGGCTGGATGCTGCACACAGGCGCACGAGCGTGTGCATTCACACACACGTCAAGCCACATCCTTAGAAGATTTCAGACCAGAGAAATGAACTCAGTGGGTGCCCATCCGTCTGGTCTAGCCAAGTATCCTCAGGCCACTTTACATTGATGCCTCTCATCTCCAGATCTTTTAAGTGATGCCAAACTATGGAAAAAGTTCAAGAAATGTATGAATGTCCCTTCCATCTTGTGGTGAATAAAAGAGCTCAATCAAATAATGCTGGCTGTTTGGATATTTTTCTTTTCTTGGGTTGCTGGCAACCATACATACTTTTATTAGCCAAGGAAGATCACAGGAAAGAGGATGATTTAAAGGGTTATTTCTTAGAGATGGTTTTTGTTTTCTTGTTTCCTGGAGTTGGTTGCATCAGTGACCAAGGAGACCTGTCTAGCTGCACTTGCGTCTATGGACTGTCTCTACAAACTAAGATTAATTTTAGCATGCATACTGCCTCAACAAGAAGCAACCTACTTTCCACTGATGGTGGTATGGGTAAATTGTGGTTTTTCTCAAAATGAAATGGACAGACAGACTCGACTTTTACTGAATCTCCATATCAAACATGGATTATCACATTATCAGATGAGTTTCTGTATTATCAAAATGTTTTGAAAACAGATTTATTAGTGTAGCAAAAAATGAAATGATAATGAAAGAGCCCCCCACTGCTTTTCAAAACCAGTGTGGAGGCCCTTTGATTCCTCTAATGATACATATGGTACATATGCCATATACGCATGCATATGTCACACAAATTCTTATGGCTTTCTCAGCACCACATGGACAGTTGTCCACTTGGATTTTAATGAGGGCTAGATAGAAACCAGGAGTCTAGGCAAAGCTGTGCTCCCAGCACAGGCGAAGGATGAGGGTACTGGATTCTTCTACAGCTACGTGCTCAGATGTGGAATTCTGTTAAGTTCCACTTCACAGAGCTGCCCTGCACTACCACACGGGTGGGCAGCCTTGAGTTTAGGGTTAGTAGTCTGGATATCCAGTCAATCCATTGTAAAGATACAAAACTTTTTTTATTTAAGATTTTAATATTCCATGTGAAATGGAATGATTTGTTTCATGTATGTTTTATCCATATGTAATATTATATACAGATGTAATACTACCTATGTTACAAAAACAAGTTTTACATTATTAAAACAGAAAATGCGGAAGCCACCCTTTAAATTATGAAATAGAACCTAAGTAAGCATTATATTTTGACATTATATCCAACTAACTTTTAAACTCTCTTATGCTAATTTGTAGATTCTTTTGGGTTTTTGGTTGTCTGGATAGATATGCTATCATTATACATAATTCAGAGTTCATTTCAGGAAAAATCTTCCCATGCTGATTTATCTCCTCAATTATTATGTTAAATAGAATAATAACAGTAAACATTCTTCTCAGGGGTCCAGAGAAAATGTTTCTTGTTTCTTTTTTTTTAAATATTTTTTAGTTGTAGATGGACATAATACCTTTATTTATTTTTATATGGTGCTGAGGATCAAAGTCAGTTCCTCACACTTGCTAGGCAAGCGCTCTACCACTGAGTTACAACCCCAGCCCTTGTATGTTTCAACTGGGGAGTGATGTTTGTTCTGGGTTTTCAGTACAGCCATTCGTGCCAGGTTAAGGATGTTCCTTTCTTGTCTCAGCTTGCTAAAATTCTTTGTTAGGAATGAATGATTATGAATTTTCTTGCTTTTATTTTCCCTATTAAGAAAATCATAATACATTTTTTCACGTTTATCAGTTAGTGTGTGCTATAGATGGAATACTGTGTCTCTTCCAGAATTCACATTGAAAGTTAATCCCCAGTGCAAGTGTTAAGAGCAGAGTCTTTAGGAGTGATTAGGCCATTAGGGATCTTCCTTTTGATGGGATTAATGCCTTACCAAAGGATCGGTGGAAACTTTTTTCCCCTTGTACCTTCTGCTATGTGAGATCAGTGTTCAAGGTGCTATCTTGGAAGCAAATCCTGGGCCTTTACCAGACAACAAACCTGCCAGTTAGTGCCTGGAGCTTGGACTTGCTAACCTCCAGAACTGTAAGAAACAATTTTTGATTGTTCATTAATCACCCAGTCTTTTATATTTTGTTATAGCAACAGGAAGGGACAAAGACAATGTGTTAAAACTAATTTGGACATTTTGTTTGCTGTTTGGGAGTTTTTCATTGTGTTTGTAAGATTGGCTTATAGATTTTATTCATACCATCATTGTGTGATTTTTGATTAATTCCTCTAATCAAATATGCCAGTAGTTTCCATGTTGCTAAATTCAACGGTCAATTTGTAACCCTCATTTTACTGAACAGCAGCATATGGTAAGTTTAATTACTCTCTTCCTTACTTGATTTCCGACAGCACACACTCCTGACTTTACCCCTACCTCTTAGGTTAATTCTTTTTTGGTTAAGTTTTCATGTCCCTAAGTTTGGAGTGGCACTTTTATTTTTTCTTTTAATCTAAATTAATGGATGATGGTCAAAGATGATGATTTCAGACAGGTCTGGCTTTGAATGCCATTTAGGTACCATCTACATCCCTTTTCTCTGAACTGAACTCTTACATCCAAATGCATACTCAAAATACTCACTTGGATGTCTAATGCCCATCACAAAATTAACTCATCCAAAAGTGAACTTCTGATATTCTCCAAATCTTATGTTTGCATTCTTCTCCACAAATGGACACACTATTATCTTTGTAAACATTTTGCCTTTTCCCTATTATATTTTTTTTTCTGCAAGATTAGTTCAATGTTGGAAATTCTTGTACTATACCCCGTGTGTCTCAATCTTTGTCTTCCACACAGAAATTATCTGTTTAGAAGGAAAAAGACTTCTTCTTTTTTTTTTTTCCAACCTTTTTTTCTTTTGAACACTTTACTTGGGTCTACCTTTCAGTTACCTCTCTTGCTGTGTGTCTCCTTTATTACTCAAGTCTTCCATTTTAGTTTTCAATTATTGTATTTTTCATTTCTAAAAATTCTATTTAGTTCCTTTTAAAATGTATCTGTTCGTTTTTGCTAGTTTCTTTTTTCTTACATTAAATAACTTTTTTGTATCAAATATTGATTTAGTATTATATAGCTGAAAATTTAATATTAAAGCCTTTGAGGGTATGAGACTATTATTTGTTTCTGATGACTCACACAACTAATGCTGAATTATTTGTTTTTTCTGATTTTAGATTGTGAATTTATATTTGCAGGCTCTGGATCTGTGGGCCTTCTTCTGAGGCCTAGATTAAGGGTATCTTTCTCCAGGGATGATTTTTGTTTGCTTCTATAGGGCACTAAGTAGTACTGACATGAATCCTCTTAAAATACAATTATCAGAAATACCAACTATGTAAATAATGTAGATTCCGCTATTAAATCCCTATGAATGTTAGTCTTTGGCTACTAATTTGCAAGGAGGCCTTAAAAAATCTTCATAGATAACCATGGCTGAGAATGTTAATTTTCATTACTGTCTCTTCAATTTTTCATTTTATTAAAAAACATTTTTTTTATAGGTGGACACATACCTTTATTTTATTTACTTATATGTGGTGCTGAGGATCGAACCCAACGCCTCACACATGCTAGGCAAGCTTTCTAGTGCTGAGCCACAACCCCAACCCCTTCATTTTGTTTTAGTTCATTGTTTCTTAAAGGATGTAGCCTTTCAGGGATCCAGTCTCTAAGTGAGGTGGACCCTGATCTGACTCACTCTAGGCCGGTTTGGGCAAACTTTTCCTGTAAACAGTCAGATAGTACATTTTCTGTGGCAACCACTCAACTTGACTTTTGCATTTTGAAATCAGCCTTAGAGAATATCTTGACAAACAGCCTGTGTTTGTGACTGTGTTTCAATAAAACTTTAAACTTTATTTACAAAACTAGGTATCTGGCCATGTTTGGCTTAGAATCCTACTTTAATGACCCCTGTTCTACATTGCTGCTCCCACTTTGCTACTGGCCACAAGAGGTTTCTTTTGCTTTTTCACTGACACATCCGATCATTTAAAAAGGGTTTAAAATATTTTAATAAACATTTTTAGATGTTACAGAACAGAAAATCTTTCACAGTTTCTATTCCATGACAGTACCAAAAATAGAAGCTCTGCATTTAAACATCTACTTGCTGAAGGAATCTAGGGCAAGACGTCTCTAGCACATCTGGTCTTCCCTACAAGTCCAATTTCTTCAGTAGGCCATAGCCAGATGCCTATTTCGTAAGTAAAGTTTTATTGGAACACAACCACACCCATCATGTTTTTCCCCTAGAAGTGTTTTCTATCTGCTTTTCCTACATGATGTGCCCTCCTATTAGATTGAGGTTCTTCAGGAAAGGGTCCTGAACTGCCATTCTGTCCCATTCCTGAATGCTTCTGTACATATTTCCCCCTTTTCTGGGTTGCCCTCCCTTCCTTTCTAGCAGAAGTTTGGTGGATTTCTGTTACTCCTTTACCCCTTGTCGAAAGCTCTTCTGCATAGCTCTTCCTTCCTGAAGTTCCTACTTGGTCCTCAGTGTGCTCCCCAGAATTATGCCCACACTCCATTCTCATTGCTAGGTTCCCAGAATGCCTCCTTGTTGGGAGGGTGGGAATGAGTGCCCTTTATCTTTAAATCCCCAGTGCCTGGCACATGTTTGTTATTCAATAAACGTTTTATTTATTTTTTTGCTTTTGAAAAATTGAATTAATGACTAAGTAAATGAATGACTATTTAGGGAATGGGATTTTAAACAATTCTCTGTTTAAACCCTCATGGTTTTAATCTTATCTCAATAATCATTGACTAAATTAGAATCTCCTCAATCCAATCTTGTTTATTATTCTGGGTTAGTCAAACCTATATCAGTCTGTAGTGAAGCACACAAGGACACAGACTCCTGCATGCATCATACCCAACCAGCAACAGGGAGGCCATTTATTGCCTCCAAAGTAAAACAAAAGACACAGTGCTTTGTTTCTCTTTTATTGCAACCCATTGCAAGGTCAAAAGATTCACGGAAATATAGAAACTACAAACCGGGTGAATTTTCTGTATCCACTCAAAAACACATTAAAGACAAAGGACCAGAATTTTCCACTACAGCAATATATTTCATAGGCTTTATTCTGAAAATACTGTTGACATTTTGGAGAGGATAAAAAGCCCTGCATTAAACGTGTTCACATGTATGGATGACATTCTAAGCAAAAAAAGAAACTCTATTGCCTAGAAAAGTTATTTTAAGCCTCATTTCAAAGCATCTAATGAGAACACATTCAACAACCATCACAGGATCACTTGAGGTGATGCTTTTCCTGGCTGTTTTTTTTGAGATTAATGCTTTGAGGCTGGATATGTTATTTCTACCGATTTCTACAAATGTACCAAAGCAGTTTTCCAGGTTATGTTGTATCAGGCTTTTGGATTAGTCAACATTTTGAAGAGTAAGTGCAGTCCCCCCGCAACCCACCCCCCAAGCTAAAGCATGTTATAGTGCTGTACTTTAGATTCAAACAATTTAACATTTAAAAAAAATCAATTATACACTCTGAAACCATTTCACAACCAAACTGTAACACTCCAAATGTTATTACAACTTTGAACTGAAATTGTACCATCTATATCATAGATGGAGATCCCTTCTTTTGTCCTTTTTAAAAACTATTTAAAATATAGTGTGACATATATAAAAATTAAACTTTTGTTTATTCACTCAAGCTACTATTACTATACATACTGTCTTATAAATTAGTTTTGGGTTAAAAATCAGTTAAAATATTGTGAAATAAGATTTTTCAGTGGTGGAGAAATGGATATGATACAGTTCAATGTGTAAGAAGAAATACAGCTTATTAATGGTAAACATCTTTTTCTTACGCAAATTTTACTCCCTTCAAATTAAATTAGTAACCCATTTAGCTATGGGAAAAATATTCTTGGTGCTTACTGACTAGATTTTCTTAACTGATTGGGATTAAAACAAAAAATGCCACATCAGAAACATGTTGACATAATCAAAGGAAAGAGTTGTTTACAAAAAAGGAGTCATTATAAACACATGAATGACATTCATATATAAGGCTATCTTTTGTTTCTTACAGCTAGTATCACTTTAGCAATATGGAATTTATAGGAAATGAACTCAAACCTCAGTATATCTGTTTAAGATCAAATAACAGTTATGTCCACATCAGGGGAGAATAAATACCAAATTCACAAGTCAGGGTTTTGCTTCTAGTTCTACTGAGAAAGATAATCACTCTTTAGCTTAAAAAGGCTCCCTGCTGTCTTGATTACAAATCTAGACATAGGAAAGGTTATTTGAGCCTGAGTCCCTACAATGAATTAATTGTAAAGATGTGTGAAATAAAAAACATGTATTCATTTACTGATCGGTACTGTCTTAACTGAAAGCTGGCAATCTTTAATTAAACAAAAATACTTATTTCTGGCAAGTGTAAACAGAATCTTAATGAACAGATTTTCTAATTTTTTCTTTTTAACTCTTCCATTAGCTTGCAATAGATCTTTGCAGTAGCATAAGAACTATTCAAAAAATGACATGCTCATATCCAAAAAATCTGTTCTAAAACCCAAAGCAAAAGAAAAAAATTCAGTAGGAAGATTGTCTACTTATGTCTCGCTCATTAATCTTCTATCAATGTGATTACCCCCAAATCTCAGAAAAATGCTTTCATAATTACCAAAATTAACAAAATAATGAAATGATCTATAGATTTTTAATAACTGCTCACCATTAATTACATTGGTGGCCTCAATGTGGATAATGCTAAGATTAGCTCCAAATATCACTAAAATATATCCTGACCAGTTACTATCTACAACATAAAAGCTAACACAATGTTAATGCAAAACCAACTAAAATATTTAGTACTCAACAGAATGCATTTGTAGAATAATGAATAATTAACTTCTGTGAGCTGGCCAGGGGACTTCAGATTGTTGCCTCCATATAAAAAATTTACAAAAGGCTTTCTTCTCTCTAGTCCCTAAGTTGCCCACCAATAGCAAGTTGACCACCTGTGGGCACACTGAGTTAGGGAGAGTCACACAGAATGACATGTCCCTCAGTGGCCTGGAGGAAAGCCATTCTGTCAGGAAATGATTTACTAAGAAACCACCCTTGTGTGTGTGTGCGTGTGTGTGTGTGTTCACCCACACGTGAGGGTACGTGAAAGAGTGCAGGTAACTATGCGTATATGTGCTGGGAATTTTGAAGAGTACTGATTTCCAGCTTCCAATGAGTGCAACATCACTTCTGTTCTGGTTTCACCAGTAGAAGCACACATTCTACCCCATCAAAAAGAAAGTTGTCTTTTGGGCATCTCCAAAAGTGGCAGAAATTAGAAGCTCAAAGTAATACATCTAATTCTTTGACTCTATATTTAAACAAAAAGTTGTTTTATTTTTAAGAGAAATAAGCCTTTTAACATAAAAACTAAAAGGTTTGTGGCTTTCACAATCTTCAATTTTTAAGAAAAAAAGCCAGCCCACTTGGGAACAGATGACAAGTGCGCTTACACTATGCAGTAGGCAAACAAGACACGAATATACACACTCCTGCACACACGCCAACAGGTGACAGTCAAAACCTTTCCAAGGAGATCACCTGCCCTGCTGAATGGTCCAAGTGGACCTATGTGTGGGCAGGAGTGTTAGGAGGAGGCAGCAGACATGTTGGGGGTCCAGCCCATCTGGTAGGCTCTCTCCAAGGTCCTCTTGCAGTCCTGTAGGACGGTGCTGAAGGTGATGTGGGGGTACTGTTGCACCAGTTGTTCCACTGTCACTTCATTGACCTGCAACGCAAGAAGCATACCATTATGCACAGGGACACCAATACCGTGCAGTTGCTCATGCTTGCAGGCACACTGTGGCCTTCTGATGGCATGGCAGCCCTAGACTCATTTCTTCTTGGCAATGTGAGGAACTGTTTTGTGAGAAGATATGCTTTTCTTTTGTCTCACCTCTCTTGATTTCTCATTACTATCCTTACCCTTACAGATCTTTTCTTCTCATTTTTTGTGGTGCTAAACCAAGGTCTTGGGCATGCAAGGCAAGTGCTCTACTACTGAGCTATACCCTCAACCCCTGGATATTTTTTTAAAGACATGATCTCAAAAAGTCAAATGTGTTTTCTAGAAGCACAAACGATTGTGATTTTGTCAAGATCTTAATAATGTCCATTGAAAATCTAGTGCTTGAAAGGTAAGGAAATAATAAGATAGCATTCTAATGCATATTGACATCCTTTTTAGGACAAATACTGTACAATGTGAGAGAGGATACACAGGATTGTAGATCGAAGTGCGAGGGAAAATGTTTATTTTTCTTCCCTTTAAATGTTAAGGCACTGTAAACTTCGCATCCCTTTGTGAAAAGGGCTGAAATGTGAGGAATCAATAATTAAAACATACATGGCTAGCAGGTCAGGGATGGCCCCAGTAGACCTTAACCATCAAAGATACTACCTTGATTCTTGATTAGACAAGGCAATCAGACAGGCCTAATTAAAACTAACACCTTTACAATTGCTGTGCTGTGAAGGGATTAATTTGTCAATTATTTTTAAGCTGATTGCAGTTCATATCACAGAAGTAGACAGCTTCCTTCATCCTTTAGATAAATAAATGATTAACCTAAGAACCACAACTTTTAGTAGCTTTATTTAAAATCTTTATTGAACACTTGGGCATTTTCAGATATATCAATATTTCATTTATACTAAGTAAACTATACTAAGTGAGTCTGAAAGAAGGCTCCGTGGTACACATTTTTGAGAATCCCTCTTGATGTCCATTATTTAAAAAGATCAGGACCACCAAGAAAAACCTAAAACAACATCAAACCCTTACTGTTTGCTTTGAAAACCTGATCAGAAATATGACGATCATGAAGTTTCGTTGTCTGTACTTTTATGAAATAACATGGCGCCTTCTGGGTGATCTGGAAAAATATGTTCCATGTTATTGTTTTTAATATTGAGAACTGATATTATAGCATTGTGCTTAATCTCTGTTGGGGCATTTCTCTATTCAACACTTGCTTGTTGGAATCCTGCTTTCACTTTACTTCTTCAGATTTGATTTCCTTGACTGTAAAAACAGGATAAAAATACTTATCCCAAAGTCGAATCTTCTTTCTTATATGTGGATGCTGACACACAACAAGGTGGTGGGGAAGGGAAGAGTAGAAATTTGGTGCATTAGACCAAGGGGAAGGGAAGGGGGAGGAAAGACAGTGGAATAAATCAAATGTAGCTTTCCTACATACATATATGAATACACCACAGTGAATCTCCACATCATGAACAACCACAAGAATGGGATCCTAAGAACAGTTATACTCCATGTATGTATAATATGCCAAAATATACTCTAGTAAAAAAAAATACACTCCACTGTCATGTATATCTAAAAAGAACAAAAATTAAAAAATAAATGTAATACTATGTTTAGCATTATGAGTAACATTAAAAAAATCCCCTAAATGGTAGCCCTTATTATTGCAGCAGGCACTCAATAAATGGTTATTGAATGTGAGAGTTAGTTAATAATATATAGGGCAACCTATGCTCTATAGTGCTAATAAATACTGTTTCACCTATGAGATATCTAAGAACTAAACCTTGATAACTTTGGTTGTAAGGTTCATACTGGAGAAGTAGTCTTTAGAACATACTTTATATACAAGAAGGAATCGATTCCATCTTAATGCTTTCTAGAGGAGATGCCAGAACTTACCTTTATAACAAAGTCCAGGTTTAAAATACTGTCAGAAAATTCTCCCTTTCCTTTAACTGTGGTTCCCCACACTATAGTCAGGTTAGCTTTCTCCCCCATGCCACAAACATGCCCAGAATGATGCAAGTTTTACTAGAAGAGAGCTGAAGGCATTTGGTCAGAGAACCTTTAGAAAATCTGCATTGCACTGCAAAAAAAGTATACGCAGTCCAAACCACTTAGCATTCAAAGAAATGACTAACTGAAAAACAGAGGAGAAAAAAATAGAGAAGAAAAAAAATTTAAACCCACTATAAAGACATAGGAACAATTTTCTGTGGTACATTTTTTTCTGATCTACACATGGGTCTGTACAAAGTTTTGTACCTAGGGTTGACAGGCAATTTATTTTGGAGAGCCAATTTTTAAAAACAGAGAATATCTCTGTGATAACTGTTTCCCAGGAAAAGGCATATAATTCACCTTAAACAAACTTGATATGTGAAGATACGGATTTATGGAGTGTATAAATTGGGGATAATTTTTCACCTTAGTAAAGACTTTCATGGTAGGGTTAATTTATTTTGTCAGCTCCCCTAATGTATTTTATATATCCTTTGATTTATCCAAGTTCAATTTATTTATTCCTGTTGCATAAAGTAAGATACATCTGTAATTGAGAACAGAGGTGATGCTATGTTAATTCTCTGACTTTCATAGGTATGGTAAGAACAAAGAAGTTGGTTTCTTGTAACTGTATGAAAAAAACAATACCACTAATCCTCTATGAATATAATGTGTCCTCTAAGCAGTCCTTTAGCTAACTGTGCTCTGTAAATTCCAGAAAACAACACAGAGGGGAAGATGCAAACATTCCATTTTAGAGCTTTGTTGGGTAGGAGTTACTCAGGGGAAATACATATGCTCACACTAGGGAAAGTTCTATCTTTTTCTTACAACATCCCCTGGTGATATAGCATGATAAATTTTATATTAAAGTTATGGTCATTTACTTCTCAGAAGTACAAATCGTGTTCACTTCCTCTTTGTGCTTTGGTGCTGTAGAGGAGTTCAGTGTAAGACAATAGGAACATCTACATCATTTTACATCCTATGCTCACATATAGATTTTGACAGATTTTGTCATGCGCAACTCCACTTGCTGGAATAAAAAGAATCGTTCTTTATTCCAACTCATAAAATGTATGTAATATAAAAAAGGGAACACAGAGATAAAGGTGTTTTTTCAAAATTTCCCCATGATTCTTGGTTTTCTATATTCAGTTTTTCCCCTCTTGCCGAAAACTATCAATGGCAATTCCTATATTACACATGAGATTTGAAAAATGCAGTGTATCTTCCTCAAGAAATATGCAGCAGTGTCATTTAAGAAATTACTGTGATTAAAGAGGGGAAAAAGAAAGCACGTACCATAGGTGTTTTAAAAAATATATGAAAGATTGGATTTTATAGTTCTCTCTAAAGACTGCATAACCATAATTTAAATTTTCAAAATTATTATAACTCTTTTTAAGGTAGTAGTAATTTGTCTGGTATTTTAATCTATTTTGAGTTAACATCTATTAGCACTTTTTGAAAATGTGAGGCAAATTGCTATGCTAATTAAGGGAAATCACACCATAATTTCATTATATTGCTGCCACTGCTGCTGCTACAGAAGGTTGAGGAGAGAACCCTCAGAGTTTGGGAGATTCAATTTAACCAATTTATTTAGACCATCATAGTTTCCCCTGCTCCTTATCAGTACTTTCTCCAGAAAGTTCCAGGTAAGTGTAAGCCTAGGCTGGAATTATTTTCTTAATGATACATTTTGTTCAAAAAAATATAATTTCTGATAAAATTTGCTGAAGAAATCATTTATATTCTTATTTCCTCTTTAATTCATGTTATAAAACAGGACATGTTTCTTGTTAGGAAAAGAAACCTGACATTTGAGTATATCAGGTCGCATTTAAGAATAAGCCATTTAAAGTCACTTGTTCTTTAATGAAGAAAGTTTTCCTACAGAAAGTGAACACTGTTTAAAATACCAACAAAATGCATTATTCCCAGATGGTTAAGTTCCTTGGCAACAGAGTATTTTAGTTATCTCTTTGTTTTCAGTCCTACACACACTGTCTGATATATTCTTACCCATTAGAATATAAGTTCCATGAGACAGGAATTTTTGTTGTTTTGTTAATTGCCAAACCCCTAGTACTCAGAGCATGCCAAGCACAGAGTACATACTCAATAAATATCTCCTGGATAAATTAATATAGAATTGCTTAATGAGTATGTATTAAGTGGAAAAGCAATAATACTGTATCAGAAATTCTAGAGATAAATTCATCTTGTTCCAATATTGTGCCAGTCACAGTAGTAGCAGCCTAAAGTCTTGACATTATGGCAACCCCAAATTCCTTAATTCTTTGAAATTTGTACCCATAGTGATTCTTTGGGCTATTATCTTTTCTGTTTGAAATCACTGGGTACCTTCTTTCTAGGTGCACATTTCCTGGAGCCTCCAGTAATTTCTCACCAGAGAATAAAGCAGCTCGTGATGGTGGTTGAGCAATTTTTGCTCTTGACACATCATGTAGTACTCAAGAGATGACTAGCTATACTTTGGATTAACTTATGGCAATCCTCCTTATTGGAGATCAATGACACACTACACTGGGTGTGTAAACTTACAGACATTCTAATGGTACTAGATGTGAGCAGAATTCCAAAACTTTGCAAATACCACACAGTTCAGAGGACTTGATACTTTGGTTTGCACCATCAGCAGCTAACTTAGGATGACAGACCTAGGAGAGGCTGACAAAAGACTTGGAAAATGTTGTGACATTTAAGGTTCCTTTGGATGTCCAAGTTCTCTGGTGGCAGAGAGGGAACTGACTTAGTCAGAGGTCTTCTGACTCAAAGCAATGCTATTTCTACTGATTTCTTGGGCTTCAGGAGTTGATATGTCTTCACCCCTACCTGGGGGCAAATGGAAATCAGAGGGGCTTTCTTTTTTGGGTTGATTTTATTGTTACAGTGGTGTTTGGCATATGGTACTCTGGGGAACATGCAATAGATTATTATCTCCAGTTCATGACCCACATTTCTAATGATAAACACACAAGATTAGGGTTTTATGTGATAGGAAATAGTCCAACTCTCTTCTTTTCTTTGGCATGGTTTATTTTGAAAAACACTTGAGAAGTTTGGTTAACCTTTTACGCTAATGAGCAACAAGGCAAACTAAATGTATATCCCCGTTTCAGTAAGGATGGGGAAGGATGGGAAGAAAATATATTCAGTGAGTATCGCCTATTTCCCAGGCATCTGAACATTAACCACAATATAGATGGACTGTGGCTCACAAGAGTTGGTATTTCACACAGAGCCACACTATTAG